>JAWUZG010000029.1:680000-922500 GCA_036785705.1 Acanthornis magna
TACTTTCTGAGCAAAGGATCACTGTAGATCCAACTCAAAACTAAGCTCAATGAGAAAAAAAATCACAAGGAAAAACTTTCATGGATCCAAGAATTGTGTAGGCAGTTTCAGAACAGCTCTTAACTAATCCTACTATTTATTTATATAGATGCTGACCTTAGCTATAGCAGCAACAGCTAAATCTGAAAAAGGGGACTAGAGATGAAAAGAAGTCTCTTTGTTAAGTACTTGTCTCTTTATATGATACTTATTCTTTCAACACATGGGCCATTTTTGTAGACAATTTGACAGCATGTATTAAAGGTTTATCATATGCTTTTCATTTTCCTTTAAAGAACTATGATAAAGCACTCTTACATTCAGTGAAGACAACTTTTTTCTTCCAAAAGAATTGCAACTCAACTGTTCTGTAGCAGAAAAACTATCTTTTGGCAGCATATTTTTTTCTTCATACCTATATTTTAATGCCTACCCTGTATGATTTGTCCAATCACTGTCACAGGATGGTGTGGAGAGAACCTTTTCTAATGACCAACAAAGCAGTGCATTTTCTGAAATCAAATGTAATAGCATTAACCTCCCAAACACAATCAGTTTAGGTTGAACCTTTTCTCCCACACAGTGCTATAAACCAGGTAGGTCTGCTGTATGACAGGCACCAATAAAGGCTGCCTGTTTGATGAATGCCATTTTATTACTCATCTTCCATGAATCTTGCTTTCTTTCTTGCAGTCCTTTTCGTAAGAATTCCACTTCTCTTATTTGAAATTTCCATTTACATAAACAAACTTCACTCTGATGCTACTACGTGATTATCTGGTGTTCACATTTACACTCCCAGGGTTATTCACACTGCCTAACTTAGACTGCTTTAAGATTTCTAAGTCAAATTAGGCTTCACAAACTAAACCTAGAGGCTGAAGAGGCTTAGACGATGGAGAGAAACAGGTGATTCCATGAAGGAGATTCAGCGCTTCTCAGTCTGACACCTGAGGCAGACCTGGCCAAGAGCCGAGAAATTACAGACTGTCATTATTGCTTGCATTCACCATCCGGGCAACCATACCAACTGATTTTATTGAATTGTGTATTGTTCACCTTTTTCTTCAAAATATATTTCTAAAGCCAAGCATGGAAAAAGAATTATTCTGGAAACTATAAATGGCACTGACATTCCAAAGAAAGGTAGCAAGTACTGCTGAAGCCCTGCCAGGCACTGCAATAAATTAGAAGGGATGACTCAAAACTCTCAGATGTCCATAAGAAAGCTTTAATGAAAACACACTACTTCTATTATGTTGCAAAAGGAACAAAAAAAATTCTCAATGAATGATCGACTCCAAAGACTATAAACTAATTTAAAAACAAAATTCATGCTACTATATTTCAAAATCCGTTTTTTTTTTCTTGAGTGTTATGAACCACAGTATTTGAAAATGGGGTAATTTTGTTGCGTAAGCAGGCTTTCTTAAAGAACATTTCAATGACCCAGTTATGTCTCTGTTTTATTTTTGTAATATTTTTATATGAACTAGGATAAGACTGCAGTTAAACGCCGTTCTTCAATTTATTTTTCCATCTGCTTTTAGCTGCAGGATAGCATATTTTATCACATTTGATATACAGGGTCAAAGGAATAAAAAAATTAACCCTGTATTTTTGCATAAAATGTATAAATAAATTCTGATGGTGCAAGCTCAGCAAGTAGAATATTTTTACTACTTCTATCTTGTGATAATGTTTTTGTAATCACTTATATCTCAATCGCTAACAACTGAATGCCGTTTTCTATGTTATTAACACAGCTCTACAAATCACAGGGAAAAATTCAGGATCTGAGCAAAAGAGGATAAAAGGTCGCATTTTTAGAAGGTAATCTTTTCACACATACAAGAGGCAATAGGCCAAGTCACTTAGCTCTTCCTAGCTAATCAAACTGCACAATTTCAGCATAGTGGTTCTTTTTTAGATGTAGGTGGTGATAAAACGATCCTCGCCTTGGGAACACATCCAAGATACATACACACTCCCAAACACCTCCCCCTACTCACCCCACCTCCAGTTGATCTGAACACAGACATACTTATCAATACTTTTTAAGGTAGCAACCATGCTGATGGGGACAATTATGAAACAAGAGAGAGGTCAAAGTAAATCCAACTCGGAGTATGTGACCAAAGTTATGTGGGGAAAAACCGAACTAGTGTCAGCATCAAGCATCTGTTGCTGCTGGTGTGAGGACAAAGCGAGTGCCAGAACAAGGAGGCAGTTTTGTAGATCTACTGTTTGTCAAGTCGCCCACTGAAGCAAGCCTCGAAATCAGTGTGTGTACTGCGGCCATCTGTTTACTTTTCACTAGCAAAACTCTTGACTCTTACCATCTCTTTGAAGTCATGGTCAATGTCAAGAAACAGGTACAGTTCTGATGATCGTGCATGTTTTTTTCGCAGGGGGAAAATAGGAAGGAGGAAGGAAAACAGAAGTATGTAATTAGTTTATAGAAAAAAGGGGGGATTACAGGAAAAGGATCTTCATTTATTCAGATAATATTATGCCCCAAAGGGATTAAGCTATCAAGGTATTATGAAAGCGACTAGTGAAAACAGGAAGACTGGTCTGCCACAAAATAATGATTTATTTACTCAGCTTTATAACAGAGAGTTGCTGAATTGACCTGGACTTAAGAAACTTGTCGTTGATCTCTTCCCTCCAGTGACCAAAATTAGAATAGATCAAATGATCTATGATAAAGTGGAATTAAAAACTCAAACACTCCTGAATCACTACTAAACCACCCACAAACACCACACTGCTAAGCTCCATTGCTGATTAGTTCCACTGTGCAAACTCCCCATAAAGAAAGACATTGTCCATTTACCAGTGTTGTTCAGCAACATCTCATGCACACATCTCCTGAATCTTCACCCATTTTAAGGCTCCCTTTTTAAAAGAAATAACACATTTTTGCTCTAACTTGCAGGATACAATCTTGTTTACTTACATATCTTTTTGACTTTCTCCCTTTTTCACTTGTGTCATAAATCTACTTGCACTTTCTCTCCCAGAAATTCCAATTGAGATTTTCCTTTGAAATTTCCTTCAGTTTCTTTCTTTCTCTTTTTTTAATGTTCCAAAACTCAGAGATTTCCACTATTTTCAATTTTTTTTTCTTTTCCTCTGTCCCAGTCCCTTAAAAGGGACTCTTTAAATGAGAACACCAAAATATCACAAGTAAGGAAGGTACCATATGATTTCCAGATCTGTGCACATGGCTTCCAGTGTGGGGTAACCTGCACTAATTTCATCAAAACATCCTTTGATAGAAGACATACTTACATTTCATACAGGACTCACAAATTTAGGTAAACTGCATCAGCAGTAGATATTGACAAAGAATTGGAAAAATGTTCACATACTGGGTGAAGGGATACAGTATAACTTGTCCACAACTGCAGAACTCTGAAAAATCTCAATTACTTTCTACATTTAAATGCTTGCTTGAGAGATGCCTGTGTATGTACAAACGTTTGTATTTTGGAAGCACCAAGGCACAAATGGATATGCTGGGTTTTTCAGCCATTGAAATTTGAAAATGTATTCTGTGCAGAAGCTAACATTTTTACAGTTGAATCAGGTCTTTCACCTCTGAAATAACTGCAGTACTCTTTGCAGATAAAGGAGATATCGCTCCTGAAAAACCCTATACACAACATTCAGAAAAAAAAATAAATGTAAGCTTACTGTCATGTGCATAATATAGAGGCTATAACTTTGGAGAAATAAAAGGCGTATTACAACTTCCTCTAAAAAAAAAGAATGCACCTTTTGGAATTGTTGTTTAAGTCTGATATTTCTGTAGAGCACACAGAGAGTAATCACTAAAATTAGTGAAATGTTTCAAACTTCTTTTTCCACAGAATAACCTGACGAAAGCAGACCACTCACTAATAAAGTGCAACTTAATAAATCATGTGAAATCTTATTTTGTTCAAACCCTTACTAACTCCTAGCACCATCTGTTACCATCAAAACTATATGACAAGATATGATATATAATTAATAGGTAAACAACAATCTAATTAAAATGGACAAATACTCCATGTTCCTGCCATTTGGGAGCTCTAATTACAGACTAAATTTTAAGCTTGAATTAAATATTTAAGCTGGAAAATTAACTTTCCTTCTCGAGCCTTGAATACATTAATACAGATATGTGAAGCGACTTCCTGATGGGAACTTAAACATGTAATTTAGTTTCATCAAAGCAGTTACTAATTGTTAAGCAGCAGTACCTTACCATATGTACACAATAGCTATTTAGAGCCGAAAAGGTGGTTTTAAAGTACCCCTCTGCAACCCTTTTCTGACATAAATATAAAATGTATATACAGCACAACAGTTTACACTACACACTGAAAATAAATTACATAGAGACTTCAGCTTTCAAATGGGTCTTAGCATGCATAAGTCTGAATAGATCTAGATAAACAAATGTGTATTTTTGCTGCTGAAGAAACTGAAGAATGTCTAGAAAAGTTAAGATATTTTTACATTCTACTTACAGAATTTTGAACTTCAGAGTAAAAACATGCAATTTGCCTGAGCCACCTAGCAAAACAAAATGCTGAAAAAACCAGGTGTTTCATCTAACTTAATAAGATGAGCCTGATTTTCTTAAATACTACATCAAAAGGAGAGAAATGGGAATAAAACTGAGAATAGCGTTACACAAAACATTTAAAAGGTTCTGAGCATGCAAATGGCTAAAATTTACAAAAAATTAATGTAGCACAGTAGATATTGTACTAGCACCTTTGAGTATTATCATTCTGACGAGGAATTGGATTCTAGATCTTTAACAGTGTCCACCAGTCTACAACAGACTTCACTGTTTTAGAAAAAAACCCAACACAACTTTGTTCTTTATGTAAACCACAATGATTTCCAAATAGTGCTGAGTCGAACTACCTTGCAAAGCATTTCCCTCATCTTATGGATACAGAGTTTGAGGCACATGGATGCTAGGTGACACCCACAACCATATGTCAAGGCTTCGATGGTGTAAAATATTCCATGTATATGGAACACTACACTTTTCTGCGTTCACGTGGAACTCTTTTAAGGGAGGCACACATAGATTTCCTTATGGTTTCAATCAAGACTTGGCTCTTACAGGCTCACATGGCCTGAGTCAGTGACACATGTGAAACACGAACCTGTATTTCTTATCTTCAGTATTCTCTTCTAATCCTAATATTCTGCATCCACACAACAGATATGCATTTGACTTGCTTTAATTTAGATTCAACTATAGAACAGCAGGACATGATGTTAAGAGAAATAGGGCATTTATCTTTTTAAATATCCTTGAGATGGTATGTTAATTCAACAGTAGGGAACAGAACATAAAGAAACTTCATCCATCCATCTAGCCCTAAGAATTTTTAATGTCAGCGTAAATACAGATGACAGATGAATTACCGGGCCATGACTTCATCAAGGGATTCTAGTGACATCAAAACCAAACCTCTAATAGTTTGTGATGTCACTGCAAAGCCTCAAGGGATTTCTTGCTCCATAATTCAGAAGAACATGGCAGCTTCTCAATTTACGTAGTTAATGGACTGGAGACCCAGAATGTGCTTTAGGACCTACTCTGCTTCTGCCACTCCCTCACTGCTGTCCTTTGTCCCACTCCTACCATACAGATATAGTTTTACTCTTCCTATGTGATAGAAGCGCACTGGAAGTTTACAATAATCGAGCTGGTATTTTCAGTTAAACAGACTCAGATGCTGTTCTTTCTACAGAGTTTTTAGACTGTACATATACTATCTTAAATATCGCAAAGCCACTTATTTTAACAATATCCACATTTTCACCATATTTTCATAGAACAGTCTGTAAACCTACTTTAAAATGATTAAATAATTCCTTAGCAGTTAAAGAAAAAAAATTGCTGAGAAAAGAAGACTAGAACGCTGACTTGAAACTTAGGTATTATAAATCTCTCTTAGAGCCATACTTACACGAATTTCAGCCACATCTGACCATCCATCACTTCCTCTCTGTTTTTCTTTTCATCAGTACTCCTGAGCTACTCAGGCCTATAGCTCATGCTCCAATCCATATTTTCCAAGTTAGTAGAGCCATTGTTATACAGAGTCACAGTGATACAAGACTGTACAACACACACTAATGCACTGTTGTACCGAGTGCTGAAAGCAAGCATGGGCTCCTCTAGCCATGTGCACTTCATTCCTTTGGCCAAGCCAGCTGGATGGGAGCACTGCATGATTCCATCATTTCAAGGTGGGAACACTGAACTGCCCTGGTGAGAGCAGAAAAGGACACTTTTTCTGCCAAGCCCAAGCAAGGAATGAAATGCACATACCAAATGGAAATTCTGCTTGTGTTGGACACAAGAAAGGACAAAGATATGCTCTGCTACCATGCAGCCATTAAAATCTGCCTTCTTTTAATTCCATTAGGTTATGTTTTGAACCACACATGGATTACAGGGAAAGACAGCTGCTAGGCAAAACCACACACCAAGTTCTGGGGAGCACTATCGTTCCCTCTGCAGTCCAAGATACAGTCATATTCTTTCCAGGCCTATTTATAGACCATATTGTACCGTACATGTGTCATGGATCCTAATGTGAGGAAAATTATATAGATATTCAAAGCATGACATATTGATTCAACATATTGAACGGATTGTTTTTTCCTCTATTTATTTAAATGATTATAATAGTTTATAGTGAGCTTAGCCCTTGAGACAGATGGTTGTAAACTCAAAATTTAAGTTTTAAATAACTGTATTAACATGAAGTAAATGATTTTATCCACTATCCTCATTAGAAGAATGAATTTATCTTAACACAGTCTTTAACCCTCTCCTGAGCTGTTTGTGACTATTTATCAAAGAAAGCGAACTTTGCTGCTCATTGACTAGGGTTTTAAAACAATACTCATCAAAATGTGTCTGATAACCACAGTATTTTTTTTACATTGTGTTGGGCAAAATTAACCTTGGGTTTAGGGAGAAGAAGGGAACTCTACCATTATCCATTTTGAAAAGAGCCTTAAATGTTAAGTCTAATATCTCATCCAGTTCTTTCCAAGAGAAAATCTCTAAATTACCAGGAACAAAAGCATAAAGTAAAAACCTCTGTCCATAATTCATTCAAGCAAATAAAAGTTTTCCCTTAAAAGACTACAGCACTACAAGATTTCTGCCTGTGAAAAATATTGAATTATATTTATCATATGAGAACTTTATCCCGTTCCATCTCCCAATTTTACGAGTATCTCCTTTGTCCTTTCCCTTTTTGCCCTCCGTCATTGCACCTAATGCTGACTTCTGGGTTTCACTCCTGGACAAAGTCAAAGGAGAAGAAATAATTTTGCAAGTCACTCACTATTTTAGTATAACTAAACTTCATGACCATAACTCTATTTGCATAATTTTAAAAGCATGCATTGATAAATGCGTTACCCATCCAAGCCTGATGATCAGTCAGTGCTTTGCACAAACCAGTAACAGTTCCATTGGGTACTTCTAAGAGATTCACAACAGGTGGATCTATGTCAGACTGGCAACTGCTCAGTGTGGGCTGACAGGTAGGAAACAGGTAATCCTGAGGACCAACATTCACGTAACACATCTTTTAGGGGGGTTTAATATGAACTAGTCATGCTCAGGACCAAAAGCCCACTAGCAGCTATTACAAAAGAAGGCCTTTTACACACTGCTGGGATGCAACTTCCAAGTTAGCCTAATCCAAAAGAAATCAGTTTCGCCTGCACTGGCACAACTCTGCAGTACAAACATAAGCAGTGGGGACAATCTGATTCAAACATACATTCCTGATCCAAACGAAAAGGCTAACCTAGGACCACAACAAGAAAACTAAACATGCTTTCAATTAAATTGTTTACTTAAGGGTGCATAAAGGTCATTACATAAAGGTCCACTAAAAATGATAAAGTAACACTGAGGGAGTCAGGAAGCTTATGTGCATGTGTTTTATGCTGCTTTTTTTTTAATGAGTAGAAACCAAGAAAAACAAACGCTAAAAAAAAAATTTATGAAATCTAACTTAGTGAGACATTTGATGAAGATGAGTCCTTTTTTCTTAGTGTTTAAAGGCACTTAATAGGGGTAATCATGTCCTTCAGAGTAATTTTAAAGAATTCGTCCTATTAAACTAACACACCAAATTTGAATTCTTTTAGTGAAATGACTGTTCCAATACCTAAGATAACACAAGAAACAGCAGAAAACTCACAGTGGGCAGCTGTTAAAAAATTAAAGTGATGTGCTGTACTGTTATTTTTGAAGTTCCTCTATTTTTGTATAAGTAATCTTAAGGATGCCACGTCCGTTACTTTCAGGTATCCTTCTCAGGATTATTCACAATTCCCAGAAGAGGCCGAATTCTTGGGCAAAAACATACTTTCTGACAAGCTTTCAAAAGCAGTATCTCTATTACGTGCGTTTAGACCCACACCTGAGCAAATAAGATGGAAACCTCCATTGTAACAAGCACGCCTTAGCATTACTCTCCATTCTTCCATTATCTGTTTTTCTTTATTAGCAGTGAGGCAGAATATGTAATGCCAGAGAGGTGTTACCAGTAATAACTGCTCACTTGGGATGCTCTTTTTTTACATCCTCCTTACCTCCTTCAATTTCAAGACCCTAACATGAAAGTCTTACTCATTAGTCACTTAATTCAGTATTTTTTGTAATTATTTAGGAGTTTCCTGACAAAGAATAACGATCTTCTTTAGACATACAGACTCCTGACAATTCAGAAATTAGTGTATTCCAATACTGTGCAATAACCTTGAGTTCCACACTGGTTAGAGAATCTTGGTCAATAATACTACTGAATTAGGTTACATGTTTAATTAATTATTTAAAAGAAATAATATAATAGTAAATAAAAGTCTGAAACACTGGCTGTAAATAAATATATTCTTTCAAAAGGCTACTACAAATTCTTCACAGTAATTATTATTAACAATAAACTATTTGGCTAAAGGAGTAAACACTGTCATGAATCACAAAATAAGTGACACAAAATGAAGTGCAAAATATTAATGGAAGAAGAAGAACTAGATACACAAAACTGATATTGTACATGAATTGCTTTTGGGTGCAATTATCTTCCTCACATGTTAATATAATTTTGGCATCTTATTATATGTTTTATCCCACGGGGAATTTTAATTCAGAAGCACAATTATCAATAAACTTGTCTCACAAAACCTACCAGTCTCTCCTCCTAGTCTGATTTTCTACAGTCCTCTTCTGTGCAGGAAGAGAAGTTTAGAGCATATGTGTTTCCTATAAGGGCAAATATTTATTTTCTCTTGTTTACTACGCCACACAATTTATAAGTCTTCTATTATGTGGTGTCACTCAGAACATGCAATACCCATTTCATACTGATTAAAGAGCATTAGAAAACATTTTATCACATTTTAAAATACAGCCTGCATGCTCAGCTCAATTTTTTGATATGCACAAATACAACAGATATTAAGCATGGAAGGCATCATGAGTAGACCATAAAACAAATACTTTGGCCAAAACCACAGGGCATTCTATGCCTTCAATCAAACCAGAGCAATTAATATGAAATTCTAAATACAGAATATAATGCCACATAAATAGTATAACAGCCAAGTCCTGTCTAAGAAGCCATATGTTTTTTCCCATTGTTCAAAAAAAGGAGATGACTTCCCGTCACTTATGTTTCTGATTAGCAAGGTGATTTATGCCACAATCACTAAAAATGCCAGCAAGTGAATGAGAAAATGCATAGTGACTGCACCAGATGTGCACAATAAACAGGAATCCCATTGTAATCTCTGGTACTTAGTTTATATGAAGGTAATGTAAGAAACACTCTTGGATATGGCAAAGTCACTCTTTTTTTACATTTGACTATAAATGATATGAAATAAATTGTGTGTTTTATACTTTATGGCATGCATACATTGATAAATTAGGTACAGTTTTGTATCCCAACTTATCTACAAGACAAACCTGGCTAAGATCATGGGGATTAATTGCTTCAGAAGTGTGAAATGCAGCTTTTCCATTCTTTTCTGCACACTCAGTGAAGAAACAATGATTAATCACTGTTTAACTATTCTCCTGAGGATCTACAAGATTGCCAAAGCAGGACTTATCCTCATAAATCCAAAAAACACAGGTTTAGATTTGTTGCCAACAACTGAAAGAACATGAACTCAGAGCCATTCGTTATCAGATTAAAATAATGTCAAGGCTTTAGAACCCTCTACCAGTGTGAAATTCTTTTTAATTTGCACCTAACAATGGGAATTGGAATATCAAACCAGATTTAAGGAAAAATATATGTATTTGTATATATGAACATATCTCCCATTATCAGGAGTAAAACATCCTGATAATACAGCCACTTTCATTAATCCAGCGTAAGAAAAGCAGCATCTTTAAACAGGAATGCTTCCATTGATATTAACACTCAGTAAACTAAAAAAAAAAACCCCAAACAACTCAGTTAAAATTACATCCATTTATATTTCTTTGCAATGAATCTTACTTACATATATAAATATTTTGTTTAAATGTCTGAAAATTTGTTTAGACATATTAACTTTTTGATAGAGGACTGTACTCAAAACAGTGCTTTACATTTGTCTAACAACTTTTTAATCAACATTTAATAAAAATCACTGTGTTTAATACAGAATTCACTATGCAAACAGATCACATGATCAAATGAGAAATGTAAAAAATTACCCGTTTAAAACTTTCTCCATTTAAAGAAGGTATTCATAAAAATGCACAATTTTATCATGGAAATAACACACTGCTGCACAGACTCTGGCTGTATACAACAGCATCAGAGGACTGACAGGCTTTTCTAAAAATTTTAAATACTTTTAAATACCAGTTTAAAATTTTAAATACCAGTTTAAAAATTTTAATAACTTGTTCTGCCTTTAAAGAAACACAATAATAACTGATGTCAAGGACTGCCTAAAGATTCCCCCAGAAAAAAAAAAACAAAACCCCAACAAAAAACCAACAAAACCCCACCACCACATTTAAATGACTGTAGTATTAGGAAAGAAAAGAACATTTCATCCTTCAAAAATGCCGTGTCAGTAACAGACAAGCTGCTGTGGGAGAGAGGAATGTATGTCAGAGTTCCCAAGTGCCAGAGTAAGCAGCTAAAGCCTGTTACTGACCGGTGGCACTGGCTGCAGCTGTCCCCACGGGCCAGATCCCTGTGCTGCTCTGCAGCCTCCCGTATGCCCCGCTGCTCCCGTTCCCCCACTCCCCCTCACGCTGGGATTCTCTCCCCAAAACAAGTTAATGTTGCTAATATCTCCTACTTGGCTGTAGGCAAAGTCTAAGAATGAACAGGTGGATGGTGAAAACCTCGGTAGCTTGACCCTGCTGTACACCTGCAGCATTCTGCCACACAATCCCACCCTGGGGACAGTGCCATCACTTTGTGTTACACACATCACAGACGTGGCAAGCTCAGCCATGGAAATTGGGGTGCTGGAATTTTAATATTGTACTCTAAGAGCCATTAGCTACAGAAAATCCACAGTAAGGGATTAATTTCTTAATGTTATTTCCATAAGCATAATGGTGACCCAGAAGTTCCCAGGAAAGGACAAACCTTCTCGGGGTGACACTGATTTCAATGCACGGGGAACCACAAAGGAAGAAACTGAGTTTGATGCAAACACTCTAAGCACACTCTGCACAGGCTGAGGAGCTGGCTAACTACATCAGCAACACATGCTCATCTGGAGCACCCTTTTGCTTGCAGTATTGTATGGATTTTCTGCCTTTTCTCTAAATTTCACAAACTGGAAGACCTTGATTGAGTCCCAGGTCAGCGAAGGTGTTTACAAACTTGCATCCTTCTCAGAAACAACTGACACCTAAGTTTAAAAACTCATCAAATTTAGCGAGAAACTTTAGGCACTAAAGAAAATGCTTCACTGGCATTTCATCTCCTTTTTCACATCAATTCCTAGGGAGGACCAGTGTCCTCAGTCAATTCCCAGAGTAGAACTAATACCCACTCTTGCTTGTAAAGCACTTCAATATTTCCAACTACAAATATTAGCCAGCTTGTGTTTACTAGATTTCCACATTTAAGCAGCCCAATTCATACTTTTTCCTGTTGCAAGAAACATTTGACAAATATTATTCTACTGTTGTTATCTACTTTCTGAGGTTGACACACACTGTGGAAAGACAAAATCAAGAGTGCAGTGTATCCCTTGCTTACAACAAGAAAATAATTCACTGCTAACTTGGTCATTAAACAGAAGTACTTACAAACTCATACATACTGGGATCAACTGCTCACAGAAGTGGTTTTAACTACAGGTTTTAACCTTATTCACCAAACTCAGGTATTGAAACTTTCACCTTGTCTCCAAATATGCAACTTCCATTACCTAATTAGGAGGAGTGAAACATTAGAATTATTGTGATGTTTGTAATTAATGCATTATTGCTTTAGGTCTGCTTTAAATATGTTTCACAGTGCACTGTGAAATATGTATTATCCTCCATATTAACTATGCAATGTGAATGACCGGGAAAAAATACCTGAAAACGAGGTTACTCAAGAGTTATGGATGCTGGTGCTATCACAGTAATTTAAAAACATGGATGAAGATTTTACTTTGCAGATTGCTATCATGCAATAAAACAGCAGACCTTCCACTGTTACATTTCATGTATTTTATTTTTCAATTAAAGGCACAGTGTATTTCTGACAAATTTCTTATTGAACAATTATAAGCATGCATGGAAAATCACATTACATATTAAAGAAAGTGCCTCATGCCTCTGCCTATGCAACCCTTACTGTATTATTGATTACATGAGAAACATTTTTACCTTCAACCAGTTTTTTCTTGCTATTCAACTACTGTAACAGCTTTCTTTCCTGTTGGACTAGTCATCAAAATACTAAAGGTTCACAGAAATCGGGAATATATAAAATTACAGAACTGTTTTTATAAACATGAATTACTTGAAAAACTCCTCCAAATACTTTTGTAGCAATCAAGAAAAATAATGTATGTGCTGCTGTTCAATGATACTCACCATCAACTGCTGCAACACTACATGGTCACTTAAATACCTATTTTAAGAGTACTCTTGGCAATGTTGCTTCTGTGAGACATTCAGATTGCAGTTACAACACACTTTTTCCTTCTCATTTTCATTCAACTTATCAATGCAGACAATTTCCACGACTCCTCACTCCAGCTGTACTTCGAAAAGGTCTTGTACCTGAGCCTTCACTGCTTACAATGCACCTGGCGAAAAAATGCTCTACAATGTTTCTCCTGTAATACCACTAACTACTGTCAGGGCAGTAATACCACCCTGGGCTTTCCTGCATTTATTTCCCATAATTCAATGAAATTTCCCAGTCTCTTGTTTTTCAGCCCTATATATATATGGGTTAATCTCAGGATCTCTAAAAATTTCAGGATTAAGTAATTCCTTACAACACTTTACCTTGGACATGAAGCGACTTTCTCTAGCAACAAAAATATTCCTCTATATTCCTCTTCTGGACAACTCTCAGACTACAGGACCAGCTTCTATAGGAAAACATTTCAAGCATCAAGTTTCATCGCTTTCCATATCATTTAATTGCACCTTCCCTCCCTATCACACACAACTTGCATACAGACATATATGCACACAAAAGAGACACCAACATACTGCAGCACAGAAACTACTACTCCCCTGAATAAAGATGAGGAAACAAAAATATTAAAAATGCTTAACAGAAAAACGTTGGGCAAAAAGCTGCTTTTGAGATACAATACAGAAACAGAAGCTCACATATTGGCCCCTTAAGCAGTACCTCTGATGACCCCTGCCTTTGGGATTCAGGTTTGCACTGAGACCTCTTTAGTGAGGTTGCACAAACTCATCAGCTTTCACAGGGACCACTATCGCATCACACCACCCCTCGGAATCACCCCGAGCTCTTTGCAAGTGTCAACTCATACTGAATGCTTCAGAGCATCTTTTCAGCAACACAGACTACAGTATCACCTTTATCACCAGGAATCAGAGGGAGTATTTATCTCTGTTGAACACAATAAGTACTACAGCCTAAAGTTGCTGAATGCTACGTCTGCTCTCCCACACATCTTGTCAACCAAAGCAGAGTTTTCTATGACAAGATTTTTTTTTTTTTTGGTACACCAGACAGAGATCTCTCAAAAGCCAATCAGAAATCATGAAACAAATTCACAACAAAAACTAAGTTATAGCCAAAAGCCTTACTACCTTCTGTTTCAAACACAAGGAACATTCCTACAATTCGGCATCATCTAGCACTGACAGATGGAAGCACATACCTACAAAAATCATAGCCTTCCCAGAAAAGTGAATGAGAGAGAACTTCCCCATATAAAAACTCTAGTCATATTAATGAGTATGAATAAATAGGGATATAGCATTAAAGCCAGTCATCCTAAGAAATACTGCTGGGTTGGAATGAGAGTAGGAGAAAAACTGTACAAAAAGAATCACATGAAATACAAATGCTTACTGTAATACAAACTACATCATCTTTACTACAACTGCATTTGTGAAAATGAAACATTTATATATATGTGTATGTATACACATACACTTTTTTTTTAGATCAGAGACACATTTATTTTTTTCTCAAGTGTTTAAAGTGCTAGTGCTCATAATAATGAGAAAACTCTGAAATACAAATCAACTTGGGTAAAACCAAGATAAATAAAAAAGTGGGAAAGCCTGCTATGTTTTCTAGCTATTTGGTTATTCAAAGAGTCCTATATTGGAATAATCAAGTTTTAACAGAACACAAACTTCCCTGTTTTGTTCATCCCACAATTTAAAATAAAAAAGGTGATTACAGAAATGTTTGAAAGCCAAAATATCTTAAGGGCATTATTTCTCATGTCTTTTGACTCAGAAGCCTTCATCACTCCCATCTACAGGTCTCACATTTCATCCTTATCTTTATTTTTATCCTTTATCTTACAGAATTCTACACAGAAGAGCAATGACGCAGAAGAGATTGAATGCAAACTTCAGCATAATTAATGAATCACAAGTTTCGGCACCGATCCAGAGAACTAGATGGCCACACCAGAACAAGAATGTCCAAGTCTAACTATATCTGGACCGTAATGAAGACAGTCCAAAACAAATGGCACTGCTAGCGCCCACAGGGTTAATATACAATATTTTACTTACAAAGAAAGTGATGTCACCATTTCTTTCACAAACTTCCCCTATTTATTTTTTATTGTTATTCATCGATGGCTAAACAGTAGGAAAAATAAAAGTCTGGTGCAGTTTGTGTTCAGTTGTGGTTTTCAAAAGCAAAGTAGCTGCTCTGTCTTAATTTCTTTCAGAATCTTGAAAGAAGGTCACTAGGCCAAGGAATAACAGAGAATGTTACGTGAATGAACCACTGCTTACAGGCAGGAAAGGAGTTTTATTATGATAAATGGCCAAATAAAATTTCAGTAGCCATATATTTTTACTGAAGCAAAATCATAGGGCTTCAAAATACTTGTGGAAAAGCACTTGAATTGCATATATCCACCCTACATATAAGGATGGCTAAATACAGATGTTTTGCTCCTTCCTACCATCACAAAACTAATGAATGGTTACTATTTTGAGCTGGAATTACAACTTTGCAATTACTATTCTATTAATGTTAGCAACAGTAAGAGCACCAGGGTACAATGACCATGGATTTTTACTTTCAACTGACTGTAGAGAAAAACCTGGACATTTCCACCCATGCCAGATAGAACCCATGCAAGTGCAAAACTGAGTTACTTCCTTAAAATGACCAGGGCAGAAATGGCATGGAGGGATTCTAACAGGTGTGGGCTCAGAGGTTAAGGCTGCTCTTATTCCACTATAAACCAACAATAAAAGAAATTTCTTCCAGGGGAACAGAAACATCAGTATGTGCTGCCTGCTCATGAAAATATATAAGCCTAGCAAAGAAAAGGCAACAATATCTCGGAGAAAAATGGTGGCTCAACCAGGCTTAGAAGTCATCACCACTATTGGTTAGAGACTGAATATTGAAGTTTCCGAAGTAGTTTTATTCCTGAAAATTCAAGATACACAGCTGGAACAATTTTACTCCTTTTTATACAATTTCCTTTTCTCCCCATGAGATCTCACTCTTCCAATGTGAATGAATACATGTGCAGTGAAGGATTAACACATCACTGATTTTTTTTCCTGTTTAAATAATTCTGTGTAGGCAACACAATTTATTGGTATAAAGTAGGATTTATGGTAATACATTTCTTCTTCAAGACATAAATAAGATTTCTTAATAGTTTTCTGTAATTCATTTTCTTACCGTACCACATTCTCATACATTTACTAGCATAATGCATCTGCTAGAATAGCAATTGCGTACCCTGAACACTGTTTTAAAAAGTCTTCAATACTAACAATCTGCTAGAATCTTCTTCCACAATTCATTGTCTACATCTTGCAGCCTTTTACCTTCCTACAGCATATGCTGGATTTTACAACAATTAAAAAAATATATTAAATTCACAAACCAGAAACATACAAGGTTTCAAAGAATACGAAAGCTATCAAACTAGAAAAGTAGAATGTTATACTGAAATAATTATATGAAAATTTACAGAAGGCTACAGGTCTTTATTTCTCAACATTTCCACGTACTGCATGTTATATTGCCTTCATTTTCTGAGAAGTTAACTTTTCAGTCTCTGGTGGTGATAATTAGAAAACGAACTGCACATATGTCTGTTTTTTTAACGTGGACAGAAATTATGTAATTATTCAAATTATATCAGAATTTATATTCAGAAAATTGGTTGTCAGTCAGAAGTGTCGTCTTTATAAAATGACAAAATGACTCCACTAAGAGCAGATGAATTCTAGTATGAATATCCACTTACAAAATTCTCTCTTCTGTTAACACGTTCTCAACATTTTAGTTGTCTCTGCTGGAGTACCTTCTACTAGAAAGCCTTAGGAATTTTTTTCCACTGCAGAGGAGCTAAGAGAAATATAAGATACCAAAGTAAAGAATGGGGTAGGTGAGAACATAAAGGACTTTCAAAATTTTAAAATTTCTGCTGCCTAATACAATATCAATATACAGAGAAAAATGTTTTCCATATATTTAATGCCAGTTACCTGAAATACTCTCCATGAGTCTTACGATACGACCTATTCTGTTAGTAGTGCCTTTTGAGGAGCCTTCTTTCAGGAGCTCAATGGATAGCACAACAGACGAGAGAAACACACAGAAATACAGGTGATGTTTAGAAGGCCTATCTAAGCTAGAAGTTATTTTTCTATTGCTATCCATGTAGCACTTGCATAAATGTCCCAGATACAGACACACACATATACATGCACGTATAAAAGTTATTGTCAGTGTATAAGTTACTACTATCCTGAGACTGAAATAATTTATGTAACATCTGTTTTCATATTTTTTCTAATTTTTTCTAATTAACATGCATATTTAACGCATAAATGCTCAGACCACCTATTTTTCTGCTGATTTTTTCCCTTTCCTAAGTCATGTGCTCCTGTGGGGTGCTCAGTATAGATGAAGCATTAAATTTGTTTGGAGGAATAGTGGGTGCATAGTAAAGACAATATTTCGGACTATCCAAAAGAAGAAAATATGCTAAGAAAGTAATCGAAAAAAAGTGCTACAATGGCTTACAAAATAAAGGGACTTTCCAAAACAATCTAGTCTTCTACTCATGAATCAAAAGCGGAATGTAACTGATGCCCCACCCCTGCCCAAGATATGTCAGAAGTTTAGCCTCTAAACTTTCAGCATTTCTACTTTCAGCTTATACTGTAAAAAGCAGGGAGTAAAACTCTGAGCCAGTGCAAATCAAATTTTAGTGATGTAAGAAGCCACAGCTGTGGTGGTTTTTTTTCCATTTCTCATTGTCAATACTTGAAATATTCACTTGACACTAAACGGTACAAAGCATTGAAAGTCAGCTACATCAGAAAGAGATCCAAAACCACAGCAAATATTGCTATTAAATTGTGTTGTTTACATAATACGAAATTGTTGAAATTAAGTTCAAAATCTAAAACCTTGAGAAGAAAATAAATTCAGAGGAATGGAAATAATTTATCCCATTATGTTTAGAGGACTAAGCTGAAAAAGGTGTATCTTTACACAGTTGAGATCTTCCTTAGTAGTCCTCAGAACAGTGAATATGTATTAGTCCATTTTCCTCCTCCCATCTTGCCACAAATCTAAAATGAAGACCAATAAATGCACACACCATTCTTTCTTTTCTGTATATACTCTACCCAGTAAACACTGTTTGCTTTATATCATCTACATTTGTGGGATGTTAGAAGCCATAATGCAATTCAAATCATAAGAAGAGGTGGGAAGGAAAGATCTTTGCTGTTTTGCTATACATGGCAGAAGTCTACTCATCCCTACAGACAGCATGGCCATCCTGCCCGAGCCTAAACCGATCCATTTTTGTCCTCCTGGGTCTGAAAGTCTCTCATGGCTAAAGTTCAGGTATTCCTGAGCTCATCCCTCTTTAGCCCCTATGAAGAGAGAGACACATTCCTTGTTTGCCAATTCACGAGTAAGAAGAAGACATGATCAGTGCCTATCACCATTACTATAACTATCTATCTCAGCACCTTCTCTCTTCAGGTTTCATGAGGTGCAAAGTTAGGAAGACAGCCAAAGCATCCCACTGACTGGCAGGTGCTCCAACAAGGAGCCCAGAAAAGTGTTGCATCTCCCCCCTTTAAGCAACCTGCTCTTTCACTGACAGTTAAATGCAGGAGGCATTCATCTTTCTTCTCGTTAGCCCCTTTGCAACCTCAGACACGTACATATTTTAAAACAGCAACCTTCTCAATTGCTATGAAAGGGAACAATCAGTCTTTATGTTCCCAAATCAGAAGTTGGACATGCTAAAATTTCTTTCGAATACTCTTACACAATAACAAACCTCTAGGTGAAATTGTAATCCTCTCAGAGTACAATAAAAATTAGGAATATGAACTCTCCATTCATACCTGAATAGCAATTTGACACATTTTAATATCAGAACTAAACAAAGTACACCTGATGAATATATAAATACTCCAATCTCTTGACTACAGTTATTACAGGTGGGGTAGACTTCAATGAAACTGAAACCTGGGTCTTTGCCAGTATTTACATGGAAGAGCTTAGCAGCATACGTTCTGTGAGCAAAGTAGGACATTTAATATAGCCAAAATCTCTGCAATGCTCATATTTCCTCAGCATTCTGTTGATACCGTCCAAACTGAAGCACTCTTCAGCTCTTTTGAGCTTTCGAAGCATCTTCCTTTACCTTTGCATGTTTTTAACACAAAAAAATGTTTATCAGCTTGAATACTTACAAATGTAGATTTGTAAAACGTGTAAACTGGGATTAATTAATGCATCAAAATCCAACATTAATTCTCATAGCCTTGTCTGAGTTAGAAAGCACCCCTTTGCTGGAAATGCCTCATTTGGCTGGTCAGATTGCTTCTTTAGTGAATAGCTTCTTCACCAATGCCAAAGGCCTTGTCCTCCCTTTCCAATCCTGCTCCTCTCACTTTGGTGAAAGACTTGACTTGTACTTTACATTTTAACAGTAAATTCTGAACTAAAACTTCATTAGCTTTGAAAATATGTGAGTTACTCTACTGTTACCATGAATGCATCTTAATTCTTTCAGGTGACCCAACACTCACAGTTCCTATTGTACTTAATATTAATCTGCATATTAACTAAAAAGGTATACTGAAGACAGCTTCCTAGAAACCTTGCTGACTTTTCCATATGCCAATTCTAGCAGGCCAGGGACACAAGCTCACAAAAAATAGAAATGTAAAATGCATCCAAAAAATGTATTGCTAATGAGAGAGGATGGGGTCAACATGAAGTCCTTAAATATACAGCTGCAGTATCTCTTCTACATAACTCTGTTTATAAGTACTTGTCGCCGTCACTGAGCTCTCTGCAATGCAGAACAGCAATCTGACTACTACACCCCATAGGTACGAGCACTGATAACCCTTGCATAAACTAATATAGCTACATTTCAAAAACACAATTTTCATCGACAGGGAATCAAGTCCAAACCAACAATTTGTATCTTATTAAGAAATTTCTGACTATCAATTTTGCTCAATTTTCTCTGTCAGTTACATTTATAACCCTCAGGTTAGAGATCTGAGGATAACTGCATTAAAAAAAAGGCTGAAAAACCTTTGGTTTTGTTGGTACTAGCATTGACAAATGCTCAACAAACCACTGTATTCACTTACCTAGTGGAGACTGCCTTTGGAACAAGCTGGGAAAGGTGGGTAAAATGGTCATAAAAGTTTTTTCTATGGAAATAAGGTTATATGCTCACAAATTATGGGACCAATCTACAAAATATTTTGTGCATATACACATACAAAACGTCTGTAAAGTGAAATTAGGTTTCCAAAGCACGTCAGCTGTGTGAGTGTGTATCAAGATTAGGGGATATCAGGTTAAAAAGCACTAAGCTACCTTGATTATATCCTGTATATTAACAAAGAGCTATCATCCCATCTATTTTTACTACCTCTTCAGGAAACTGTGGACCACAAAGTACCAACTACTGAAAGAGGCACCACATTTTTCAAACCATGTATTATACTTCATCAAGACTTGATTTGACTTTTGGTCACTGCAACTGGGGTATATTAGGTTTGCAAGTGGATACATAAAAGCTGTGCATTTAATGCATGACCTCTTAGTCAGGGAATCAGAGATTCACCAGTGTGAAGATAAGAGAACCTGCTTGGATAAGGTTTGCATGTTTCCAGTTCTTAAAGTGTCGTTAGCATCTTCTTACAAGGTGTTTGAAGCAGTCTTGGATGTACGAATAAAAAGGAGCCCTGAATAAAATGTTTACCCTTCAACTACAGTAGTTTAAAACATCTCCTAAAGGTATTAAGATCAGTAGAGGAAAAATCGCTCCCTTTAATGACCATCTTTCTTGCTTTCTGTCCTCTCTCCATGGTCACCTGAACTTCTGGACTTGCAAGGAGAAGTGCCATCATATTTGGCTTTCTGGTTCCCAGACATCTAACGGACTGCTTATACACCCTTGTACATCATTCTCTCCTAGGAGCACATCTCTTCCTGCTGTGGACACTAAAATTGCTACAGGCAATTTTTCTCGTGACTCTAAATCCTTCATTGTGGTCGGGTCACATTGGAGATTTTCTGCCTTCATCAGCAAGCCAGAATCACACTAAATATAAGACATATAAAATTCACCTACTCACGTGGACAATGGATGAAAATATGCATAGAGTAAGAGAATCTACTTCAATAAATCAGAAGAGAAAGATATTGCAATCATGATTTTTCTAGAAAGATGAGGAATAGGTCTGTAGCTTTGAATGTTCAGCTCTTTCAGTTGAGATGGGCATGAGAAGGATCATAAGCTTGATGCTGGTAGAAAGTCACGTGGACTCTGTGTGATGCCATATTCATACAGGAAGGACTACCTGCACTGAGCACACTACTGGTGGAGAGCTGACAGATTAACTACCTACCACGGTCAGATTTTTTGTTTTCCTAAATTCCACTTTTCAAAATTAATTAATTTAAAGGATTAATGCTTCTTAATGAATGTTCTGAAATACTAAGCATTTTAACTGTAACTCATTTGATAACAGTTTGTTTTCTATCTGCTGCATTTTTGAAGCACATCAAGAAAAAAGTAATAAAACCTTTGAATGTACATGGTCTTCCAGTGCCAGCTTTTAAGGAAAAATGCATGAAGTGGCCATCTCATCCATAAAGCCAAGTTAAAATGGAGCACTGTGGCCACCTTGACCACAATGCCATGAAGAAAATACCACCGTTGGTATGCTCAAAACCTCTGAAACATTTATCAAAATATGATCACATACTGTGAGAGAATACATACATACAAGTTACTGACTAGCAGCAGTTGGAATGCCAAAAACAAACACGTGCAATCAGGTAGTGTGCAACATCATCTTTTTAAAGAGATGCTGTCAAGAGCCTTGTTGAGTGACTTGCCTGTCACAGGCCCCCACAATACGACAGAAATACTTTTGCCCTTTTACTTCCTGTACCACTATCCTATTAGGAGATGGAATTTCCTTTTTTGTGTTCTTGATAAATACTGCACACGGTAAAGGGGTTACTAATGCAGCCCAGCCTCTTGAGGAGCCAAGTTAAGCCTGTTTATATTAAGAGACTGCCTTGGTAAGCTGCAGGCCCCCCAAAAGCATATAGAAAGCTAGCATCTTTACAATGATTTACTGAAAGCAGCAGCTCGTTTTAATAAAACCATCCCAAAACATAAAATTGATTGAACCAACTGCTGTGCAGGGCATACACAACAGCTGATCAAAATCATTCAAGATTTTTATTCCTAGAATATCTCCAGAGCTTGTAGAGTTTTTCCTACTTTATTATTTCAGTTCTGACACACAACTCACTTAGGCAAGCAGAAAAATCAAGGCTGACAGATATTCTGATATTTTTAACCAAAAATTAAGATAAACTCAAAATAATCTCCTGTGTGAAAAACCAAAATGAAAACCAAATATACTTGATAATCATCAGCAGTTTTCATAATGTAAAGACTATTATCTTCCCAATTATCCCTCTTTAAGTGATATAACATGTCTTACTAATTTTATCACAAAGAAGTTCCACAACACCCCATACAGATTACTCCATAGGACACATTTCCTCCATTTCAAAAGGTTTCAAAGGATAGATTTATAACACCATTACAATACACACACACACACACACACACACACACACACACACAGACACAATTGTGCTTTGAAAAGGCAGGAAAAGATGAAAACTTCTTTTCAAACTCAAAAGATATCATTGGTAACTTTAGTCTCCTTGCACAAAATATTACCCAGAAGAGTTTATCTATTTTGTTGAGCATAACAAAAAGTTCACCTTTTCAGAGTGTGCTACATGAAGCTTTGCCTGCCTTTTATATAGTAATTTTATGGTATTGTGTCACAATGAAGGACAAAGATAAGCCAACTGTTTAGATTCCTCTCCTTTATGTTGTGGCTTTGATCACTAACAATGCTGCATGAACAGCCAACAGAAGGCTGACATTTCATAAAATATGCAGTGATAAAAACTAATACTGTAGCATCTGGGAGTGATATATAAAATGCAGAAATACACCTAATAACTGTGATCTTAAATTACAAGTTACTAAAAGCTAAATAAGCAGCATACCTAAAAGAAAGATTAAGACAGGATTTTGTGCTTCTGCTCCTAAAAACAAATTTAAAAAAATTAATCCAAGATATGCTATCTATTATTCTTAACAATTCCTCTGGTTCCCTTGTATCTTGAAAGGAGCCCTGTAGAAGAGTGCTTTTTTTTGCGTATCATTAGGTATCAGCAGAAGCCAAACACATTATAAACCTTCTTCATGCTGTATTAATGCTCTAATGCTTTGTGAAGTCCCTTTTATTGTCTTTTAAAAAATATCAATCACACAAAATACGCATAAAACCTGATGGCTGACTCTTCACTGTTATGCAAAAAGCTGACGCTCTATGATGACAAAAATAAGTAAAAATCCTTCCAACAAGCTGCATAAATTAAGTAAATCTCGGAGTAGAAATTACATTATTTTAATTTATTTACCTTAAGAACATTAAGAACCTACAAGACAGGCCACATAAAATGGAGGATTACATCCTAGAAAGCAGTGAATCCCTAAAGAACTTACAAGTCATTGTAAATAACCAAATGCTTTTTTTGCTCTTACTATGTTGCTGTAGCTAAGAAGCTAAAAACAATCCCTGGGTGCATTACAGGGAAATATATGGTAGTACTAAGGACCTGAAATTATCTGCACATATGGCATCACTGGAATGCTATAACCAGGCCTGGTATCTTTAATTTAAAAGGAAGCTGAAATTAAAAGGGCAAAAAAAGGAGTTACAAGAATTACAGTCAGGAAATCCTTCTTTTTATTGTGTGTGTGTGAGAGATGGATAAAAGATCAGTATATTTATTTATAATAAGACTAGAAATGACTTGATTGAGATCTACAGTTTACTACATGTGGAGAAGGTGTAATAGCCAATAACTACGTAATCAAGCATAGAAAAGGATAGTAAGATAGAATTACTGGAAAACGTCAAACAAATTCAGTCTAGAAACACCACGTCTTAATTATTACACCAGGTTAGCCAGCGACATAATGCACCTGTTTTTGTATCTTAAATATTGAGGTAAAGGTGAACTAATGATTTGGATTTTTAAAAATTATGAATACTTTACCTTGATTTATATCAAAGATGGCATGGCTAAACAATCAAAATTCTCTCTCCTGCACTGAGAACAGTTTAACAGTAAAGAAACTGCAATACTCAACTTTAAAAGACAGTTTTATACAACATCTCTCTTCTCACTTATGATTCCATGGGTAATACTTTCATGCAATTACTCATTATAAAAATTTCTTTACCTAATGTAACATAAAAAGTGCAACTATATTATCTATCTTTACAAGAACACACCATCAAGAAACAAGAGTGACTTGTGCGGTGCAATAGGTTAAGTAGCTACTGGTCATCCACAGGTGTATTATAACATCAATATGAAGCTGAAACAACTGCTCCAAATAATTTGAATATAATGGTGCAACATTTGCTTATGGCACTATAAAATGGGTAGGACCTCCTCAGCACAGTTATGAGACCTAGTAAAATACAAGGTCTAAAGATCTAATTGGACCAAGGAAAACATAATTAATTCAGCCTTTTAATATTTAGCCCTCATTTAATAGCAGGGGAAAAGGAATCATGTATCAGATGAAAAAAGAATGCAAGAGAAAATCCATATTTGGTGCCTAAAGAACTGTGAAACATATTTTTGGTCTGAAAACACATACTGAAATTACAGTTTAAGTACGTGGGAGGCAATTGTCCTTGTGGTTATAATTAGCGTCCAAATTTAGGGACTTCAGCGCTTAATGCATACCCACCCGCCTGTTATTCTTACCATGTTTTTCTATGTCACTTAATGGAGATGAATACTCTTTTCCCACCTCATATTTACATCAAGGCTATTTAATTTCTTTAGACTGCTATAATAGGTTAAATGGCAGTCTCAACATCACTCTTCATCTCCCACTGGACAACGAATGGCATTATAAGATTGAGAATAGATGAAGGCATATTTACATTCATAATGTTCTTGACTATAAAATTTATGTAAATTATGATTTTATATTTGCAAATACTATAATTTTCAGTTTCAATGAATACTTTACTACTCTTTCATCATTAACTTTCTATGTACATTACATGGAAAGAAAACTAATGAAAATAAAGAAACTAAATGCCATGATCAGTGAGGTACAGGTCTTCTGTAAAAGGAAAATAATGCTTTGTTTCTTAATCAATCCTGTACAGACAGGGGGTTGGATTATACCTCAGTGTTCATTCAGAGCGTGTAAAACCTACAGAGGTTTTTAAGCAGGTAACAACAAAACCAGATTTTGCATTGATGGCTTATATTTTAACTCCACCAAAATCTAACAATTGTACTGCTGATGAAAACTATTTTTTCCCCGTCTGTATAAACAGTATTTTTTCTATTCATTGATGAAACACCATGGAAACACTATGTTAATTACAGAACTGTATGTAAGGTTTGGGAACATGTTTACAGATGTTACATAAGAATGAAAAACTCTGAAATATCAAATTTCATTAACTAAGGTATTGCTCCACCAAATGGATAGAATGGTTTTTCAATATCCTTAGAGTGGAAAAAGAACTTTTCAGTTAAGAACATTAATCTCTCATACCCCTTGTGAGACATACACGCACACAAACACACAAAAACTGTGTATTTCTGTGCACACACTATCATGATTTTTCTGTGATGGTCAGCTAAGTATTTCCTTTAATTTTACAATATGCAACTTTAACTCAAAAACTCTATGTTTCCAGAATGAAAAACTGGTAAATCCCATTGGTCCAAATATTCTAACATATTTTGAAATGAGGAACTTTTTTTTGTTTGTTTTGGTAAGAGCTTCATGTGACATTTTCAGACTGCAAATGCAAACATATGTAAAGAAACAGATTTTAAACTACCAGTCTCAGATATATATGTTACTTTTAAGGAAGTGATTCCTTGATACCTGAGAAGCACTATGAGATTGAAAAGATGTCTCACATCTTATGGAAGTAATATTGGGCATGTAAGACAAGTCGGATCAGTTCTGTGTATAATGAAATTGCTGGTTATAGATGTTGTTTTTCAAGTTACTCAACATGTAATCGTTAGAAGACTCGAAATGAATGGACTGTGTATATATTCAAAGACATATATTTAAAAGAACAGTGAATTTTCTGGTCTCTCTTAGCTTTGTGCCTTGTAATAAAAATTAATCTAAAATGACTTCAAGACTGTGTTCCAGTCTGACATGTGGAGAAGTATGGACTCGGACAATGGCCCAAATCATCAGTCTCTTCCATTAAATATCACTTGCCTTTTCCCAATTACTTGAACCAATTTATTTTTCTGTGTAAAGTACTAAATTTCCTAAGCTTCTGCTGAATGCCTGGCAAAAGGGAAGTAATTATCACAGCTACAACAGGCTGAATTATGGCTACCAAACAAGAAACCCCTCCTCTTAGCACCTTACAAATAATGGGAAAAAGGAAAGATATTTGGTGGGACTTTTAAAAGCGAAACCTTGAGGGATGTTGTGAAGACTTTCCCAAATTCAGAGCTTGTTTGTATAAGAAACAGGGAAATCAATCTGATACCACTCTCTAGTGCTTGCTACAAAGAAAATACTGAAACCTCAGTATTAATTACAAAACTTAAAATAGTCACAAGAAACAAAATGCCAGAAGCTATTTTAATACTGGCAAAGTCTTACATGCAGCTTTTACTACAATTCTTCAAAGAAGTTTGCATATGAAATCTTCTGTGTTTCAAGTTCCTGCATTGCCCACTAATGATACATTCAAGAAAGGAATTACATCAGAAAAGTAGTGTCAGAAAAGTTAAGAAAACTGCATTAGGCAAATTTTCTTTTCAAAGAATCTAGGAGCATAAGGCATAAGATCCCTGTGCAGAGTAAGAATGTCATGAATCAGGAGCTTTCTTTTTAACATGCAATAGTCCATCCTTTTCATGATGTTTAATACAGTATCATTTGGAATAAGGAAAATATTTGGTATGGGAACATTTTAATACCTAGGCTTGTCTACTATGTGTCTTTGCTAAAAACTAAACATTAAAGTAAAACAAAACCATGATTGTTTCCCCCTAGAATGCTACAAAGCCATGCAGCTTTCATAACTATTGTTTTCATGTACAGAAGTAACCACAATTTCATTCAATGTTTATTGTTATTTCATTCACAAAAGTCCATTTAATAAGTGAAATGAATCTAGATACACAATTAGTCACTCACTATTCCTCTAGCTGGTGGCTACTCACCTAAAGCAGAGTTTCACACTACAAAATATTCTCAACTGGAGCACTAAATCATGATTAGACATAACTAGATACTGATTCACAACTTAAAAACTTAGCCATTTCCTTTGTTTTTGTCAAAACTTACTTTTTACACAGCAAATACTCTTAAAATTTTGATGCCAAAATCCAGCTGAAGGTATTGGATGACTTTTCTGTTATACAAACCAAACTGAAACAAAAATACCCAATCCCATAACATTCCATTAAATTCCTATTCTTTTCAAGTAGCTATATTCATACCGAGAAAACTCAGTAACAGCCTGTCAATTCAGGAAAGTACTTGGCTACTTCCTGTAAGTTAAATACTTTCCAAAGTCTGAGTCTAAATGACCAAAAAGAAACTAAGTGCAATCTGTGCTTTCAAGAGCAATGTGTAATTAAGGTCTCCCAACCATTTACTCAGGAAGAAACACTGTTGCTTCTGGATTTTAAATTAATTACAATTACTTTCCTGTCAGATGGTATGAGTGTCTCCAAGCAAGAGTGTCTTGATCTAGTTTTTGTTAGTACATTTTATGAGAAGAATACATTCTTAAAAAAGAGAGCATTTTCTTCCTTTTCTGTCCCTTACTCCCCTCTGCCACATGACAGAGAATGGTGATTATTCTCAGATCCAGCTTGGATCCCACTATAAAGTACACCTCTGGATTTAAAAAAAAAATAAAAATCTAGACTAAAATGCCAAAACAAATTTAGAACATTTATAGTATAGAGAAATTCTTGCACCTGATCTACAACTCCCCTCCAAAAGATAAATATTGCAAGTTTCAAGACACAGGTAACCTTATTTTCTATAACTCTATGGCATGCATGCTGCTTAACAAAAATGATAAAATAACATTCAACCATTTCTTGTAAATCTAGTTGATAGTTGATCCATTCATACCAGAATCAACTCTTACTATATTAATACTTATGAGAAAAGATCTTACAGGAACAGATACATAATATGGAGAAAACTGCAGCAAAAGTTGGTGGCAAGATTTCTATTCTTTTAAAAGTACAAATTTATAGAAATTATGTTCTCAAAGGAAGTGCTTAATATGAAGTCATGTAATGTACATCACACAATGAAAGCTTTAACAAAACCACATGAACTTGCTCAGAAAGTTCTGAGTTTTATGTAAGTTCCACATTAATTTATTCAAATACGATAGAGTGCTGATAATATACATTAACTTCTGGCCACCACGGCTTCTATCACCGTTAAGAAATGTATAAAATTTTATATTTACTGTATGTGTTCATTGAATAAATAACGCTGACCAGTGTGTGGAGGGTCTTAAATTACTAGGCAGTTGGTCATCACTGTCACTTTAATTTGGCTTTATTCATCTGCTTTCCATCAAATTACAAATGCTGGCCAGTCACAATAATTGAGAAATGCTGCTGCTTGCATTGCAGATCAGTCCCTAGTACTGGACTGCAACTGCACACGGCTGGCATCTACACGGATACCTGCCAGTATCATTCAGTATATGTTTAGACATTTAAATCCATATAACTTAAGAGCAAACCCCACTAAAATTCTGCGAAATTTCTTTAGCATTTGTCCTGGAAGAAAAGCATTCTGTAAGTTCCACAGAATTTCTTGAGGAGGAGGAGGAGGAGAGGGAAAGAAAAGAGAGCCAAGGATAGCCATGAAATAGCAGCTCTTCCCTTCAAGGGAAATTACAGCCAATATTCTAGAATTTTTTATTGTCCTTAAAACTTTACTGGAACATTATCACAGCTCTAAATACATCAGAGACAACTGTCTGTGATTGTCACATCTATGGTAGGAGGATCACTTCAAATACACCAAAACATCATTACAATCTTCTTTTTAACTATATACACTGCTGGAACCCAACTGTTTCTCCCCTCCGTGGTTTTCTTCATGCAGATATGCTTAAGGCTGCCACTTTCAATCCTTTAAGAACAATTCTAACAAATCCTTTTTAACAAATTCTGATTAGCATTTATGATCATCTAAGGCAGCAGTTACCTCTTACTGAAAACAAAACCAAAGCGAACCACAAATTGAAGTCTTTTGACCAGGTTTAAGGAATATAACTTGTAACCACTGCAATACCTCTGAAAAAGTTTGAAAATCAGCAAAATGCAGAGGAAACATTATATAATGAAACTATGGAAGAGATATACATAATACTAAGCACATAAAACAAAGGCAAGAAGCTGCTGCCTTCAAGTAGAATCACAGACTGGTTTGGGTTGGAAAGGACCTCTAAAGAGCACCTAGTTCAGCCCCTTGTCATGGGCAGAGAGGTGTACATCTACCAGATCAGGTGGCTTGAAGTCCTATCCAACCTGGCCCTGAACACTTCCAAGCATGGGGCATCTGCAGTTTCTCTGGGCATCCCACTTCCGTGTCTCAACACCCTAATTGTAAAAGCATTTCTTAGATTTCATCTAAATGTACCATCCTTTACTTTTAGAGGCCTAAATCCCTAGAGGCCCTGGTAAAAGATCTCTCTCCATCTTTGTTAGTTACAAAGCCCACTTTAAAGTATTGCAAGGCAGAAGTTAGCTCTTCCTGTGTACTGGCAAGGGCGGTTTCTTGGTTAAAATGAAAATGAACTATAAAGCAGGCACCAAGTAAAACAAAAAAGCTCTGCCAGAATCAGCTGGGCTCTGTCCATGGCCAGCTCAGGCTTCAGAGTCACGCTGTCCAAAAGGAGGCTCAGGAGGAAAATTGGGCAACCTGCCAGGGGCAGGGGCGAGGGCAAGGGAGATGCAGTGCACAAAGACCACTGCCAGAGGCAACTTGAACTAACAAGGATGTGAACCAGTACCAAATATGTCAGCTACATAAAGTAGGTAAGTCTAACATGGTACAAAGAGAAAAAAACAAAAGGATGTCTGAAGAGAGTGGGCTAGTAACACACAGTAGTGCTAGTCCTGACCAGGAGAATCTGACAGCTACTGAAAATAAAGCTATGGTAATTACAGGTCCCAACTCAATGTTATGTACCCTCCTGGGGAACTGATATAACTTGATTTTAGTGCTTTGCAATATAACTCTCGATCCTGGACCTGTTCTTCCACCCTTTGAAGCTGCATGTCCTGCAAGTTTTGCTACATCTGAGGAAGAAGTCCCTATCTTACAGCTATCTCTCTTTCTAGAGCCCATCTCTGCAATACAGCCGTAAATTAAACACAAGTGCATGGACCACCAACACTGTAGGAACAGCAACAACAGAAACACTGCAATAAATGCTGGTGTCGGGTTTTTTAAATACTTAAATGTTCTGCTCATACAGATGTGTGATGACCTCTATGAGCTGCATAACAGTGTAACAAATGGGTAATTCACTTGCTCCACAAAACACAGATTATTGCAATATTTAAGAAAAGATCCCAGCTGTAATATAGTTGCAAGTCACCAGTGCTTTTTAGACTGATACAGAAGTTTACTTAAATCTAAAGTAACTGACAAATTATAACATGCTACATATTCTAGAGTCCATAAGGCAATACATACAATCACTCAAAGATTTCTTCTTAGAAAATACTGCATTTCAAATTATAAACACTTTCTGCAGTATTTAATTACCTGAGATACTTAATCTGAAAAAAGCCCAACATTCAGTTTTCTTGATGCTTCATAACCCAGTTTACAAAACAAAGACTTTAGAACCAGGCCGCAAGCCAACAATTATCAACCATTATATGGGATTTAACTACTCCCTAAGTCAAAGGAACTATGTTTAAAGCTATATAGTATTTCACTTTCTTTATAAATAATTTCAACAGTGAAACATGTTTGACCGGTTTCAGTATTATGTCACCCTAAAAATATCTGAAACATAAGATAGCAAGAAGTATTAAGTGAAACCAATCTCAGAGAACACTTGAAAAATTTCAAGCAGAGGGAACTACAGAAAAAAAGTAACTGGCATTTAAAAATATTTTGTCTTCAGAGAAATTATCTGTCTTAAATATCAGTTTAACAAATTAGGAATAATAAGTAAAGCACACTAAATGAGGATTATCACTTTCCCACCAAAGAATTCTTAACATGATTTAATTTGTAGTCAGAAAAATCTACAGTCTACCAGTCCTGAAACAACTGTGCCAAGCTCACTATGAAGCAAGCATGGACATATCTAATTTTAAAAAGATTATACACGTCTGAAATACTAGGGTTCCTCACATATGTCAATTGCAGTGTTCTTTTCTAAATTAGCAATATGCACTGCCTTCTTTAATGACATTTCTATTTTCTTGTTTTCCTAAGAAGAGCTGTAAGAGGGAAAATGGCCACAGACAGAAGAGATTCACCGTTCGGTAAATGGAGGATGGGGGAAGAAAAAAAGATGCATTTTGGCAGTCTGTTTTAATCATGAAGACAGAGCAGACAATTTCATTTTTCTTTCTTCCCTTCTCATTTTCCCTCATTAGCCAACAAGAAGCACCAGATCTACTCATTATAAGCATACTACTTTACTGCATGGCTAAGAAAATCAAGAGATTAAATGGAAGGTAACAGTAGCAGCCACAGCTTCAAGTTTGCGCCTCAGGTATCAAGACTTGCCTTTAGTCTGGTCTAGCACTGAACAAGCACAGTATCTCTTCTGTAAAGGAAAGATATCTGGCAGTTTACATGGAAACCCCTGCTGCCTGAAGCCTTCCTCACTAGCCTGAATGCTGCCTCCAACATTTGGAGTGATAGACCAGGGAAGCTCACGCTACTGAACTTGGCTCACCTTGAAGGCACTGTGAGGGAGAAGCTGAGTTTGTCAAAAACTTAAAGATCTCCCAGGTTTGTTTGTGAGTATATAAAGCTTATCTTACATTAAATGTACGTTGAGTTAACCAAAATATTAAAAAGCTGCTAAGGCAATTTTCAAGAACAATTTTAACTAGTTTTTAAATTAATAGGAAGGAAAGCTATTTAATTAGATTTTCTAAGCAACAAAATAAAAAGACATTCCTAAAATTATGTAGATCCGTTAAATGAGTTCATTATAATTACTTACTATAGTGTTATAATGTAGTTTTTTAATTTCACAAAGTTGGATGCAATGAAAAATGATCTTGATATAACCTATAAGAAGCAGTCTAAACACTTGAAAATGGTGAAATCATATAATCACACGTGCACATACAAAAAGACTAAGCTACCAAAAGCACCAGTCTTTACTTCTGAGCTCTATTTGACAGTTCCAAAATTCAGGCACACATCCAGAAGAACTTTCTGCCCCACGTCTGGTCAGTAAAGAAATTGAGGTTAACCTTTAATTTTTAATGTCACCTGCAGCCAGTGACTGCTTTTTCTAATGCAAGTGACAGATAAACAGCAAAACACTCCCAAGATGATACACAAAGCACCACATACCATAAGTGCATTTTTATTTTTATACCAACTCAATTTCTCAAATGGATAACCAATGTTCCTACTAATTTACATTAAGAATTGAGTGAGGCATGAAAATTGTTCTGATGCATAGGCTCTATTTCTTTAATGTACTGCACAGTGTTCTGTACTTTACTGCAACACTGGAAAAAGCTAACTACACTTAAAAGGTACAGAAACTACATATACAAGCTCATATACGTCTTAAAAAATCACTTCAGAAAGGAATTTTAAATTATCCAGAGAATAGGAAGGAAAAATAACTAATTAAAGTCACTGATGTAAGTCAGTAAAAGCAAAAAAAAAGTACCTATTAAAATGAGTTTACCGACCTTTAACTACTTGAACTATGTGTTTCCATAGACCAATACTAGTACTTTAAATCTACATTGCTAGGATTTCCAATTTGTAATTCCTTTATACAATTCAATACTATCACCTTAACATTTGCAAGGTAATTCCAAACTAAACAGAGGGAATATGGCAAATTGAAGTAATATAGTCTAGCTATTTAGGGCCAAATTGGCAAGTCTTTAACAGTAAACACTGTATCATTACTAAACACTGCCATGTTGTTAATGTTAAGGAGAGGTTTAAATTAGAGAGTGAATTGCCCCTTCAGGTTGGGACTTAGGGCATATTATGGGAGAAAGCAAAGAAAAGCTCCCACTGACACTGTCTATGTTTCACCAGTTCTGTGGGAAGCAGACTGCAATACAGTGATACATCAGTTTTAAAGCCAAATACTACAGTCACTATTTTCACTTGTCTTTTAAAATTTAATGCAGCAAACTGGGGAGAAACGAACCTATGTTTGTAAAGTGAGATTTCTTTTGATACGGAAATGGTACACAAATAGTCTTTGGACAACTGCAGGATACACATCACAAACACTTTTTAAAATGTTATATGTGCAACCATGACATTAATGAAAATGAGGCAAACTCAGTTTGATATTTTTTTAAAAATACAAAAAAATGAACTCACATAGTGGCAGATGCTCAAACACAAAGGAGACAGCTGCCTTTAGAAGGATATCCTCCGCACATTCAACAGGTAAGTAGCGTTGGGATATGGCTCAGCCAGCAGGAGCAGTGAGGAAGCTGGAGTGGCAGGCCCAGGCCCAGACTTCTGGAATTGACCTTCAGATGGAGAATAAAGATACTTGTTGAAAAAAATGCTAAAAGTATTTTTAGGTTTTTGTTTGATCTAACAGGATTCAAGTTAAGGATTCAAGACCTAAGGCACTGGATTTCTTCTGGACATTTCAATATCACAAAAACGAAAGTGACTAAAACTAGCTAAAGTTTTTTCAAGTCAAGTAAGTATTGTATTTCACATAATCAGGTATCAGAAAAGATAGAAACAACATGTAAAATAAGTCCATTGGTTAAATTTATTTATTTCTAAGATGACAATGATGGCAGAGAGACAACTCTAACAACTTGAGTATTATGAAGACTTATTCAGTATTCAACCTGAATTTTTATCAGCATGGGATTCTTGGCTATTTCTCAGCATTCCTTTCAATTTCTCCTTCAGTGAATGAACTTCTTAAAAACATGTATCTTACAAATGTCAGTAATTTGATATTTTAGATCTATTTTCTGGAAAGTTGTTCATTCATTATTAATAAGACCACAAAAAGTTGTATAGGGTTCAACAGCACACTGCAGCTGGTTATAAACATAAAAAATGTTGAAGCTTATGGTTCTAAGAAAAATTTAACAAATTAAATAAGATCAACTGATCAGACAACTATATTTTATTAACTCTTTTTTAACTGTTCAAAAATTCCCTTGTAAATCACAAAAAAAAAAATTAACACAAACCCTCTTCAAAACATGTTTATGCATAATTTTTCAACTACTGTGAGATAACTAAAGTCTATTCATGATGGGATAAAATGATATTTTAAAATAAATTTTCCTATTACAAATATGTAAAGCTAATAAGTGTTGAACTGGAAACACCATCTTCCCTTTTTGAAAAGGTTGTACTTTACTGTTTCCACGGTGTTTTCACCAGAAAGTGTAAGAACATAACAATTTAGAGACTTTTTTAAAAAAAAAGTCCTAAATGACACTGATTTTGCAGGTAAATACCCAAATAGCTTCTGAAACCTGACCACTGTTGTCAGATTACAGTGCAATCTGACACTGTAATATTACAGTGTTGTAATATTTAGAAATATACCACCAAAAACATACCCACTTGTAAAAAAAAATTTGTGATTTCTTTTTTAAGAAATTAGAGGTAATTGTCTACTCCTGAGCATATTAAATAGTTCCAACTGAATAGTGGGTTTAGGGGTTTTTTTTGTAATTTGGATTAGCATCCTAATTGCAACATACTAGCACATAAATGTATTTTTATTCTAGAGCATACTTTGAGTTATTAAGCCTGGCATTAAATTTTGTAACAAGATGTAATATATCTAATTCAAGAGGGCTTAGAGTATTCCTGTATTACTTATTAATATGTTAAGTGAATGTTTGGACAATTGATTTCAACTAGGTTTTGTGACTAAAACATGTGACAAAATACAATTTTCAAATTACATAGTCCATTTGTCATAACTACTGTTCTTTCTAATTTCTATAGGTGTTAACAAATTAAGCAAAAAAAGCCACACTGACTAAATAAAGAACAGCAACCATTTCAGAATTTAAAAGAAACCACCAACATTAGCAAATGTGTCCATTTAGCCACTAGCAAAGCATCCTTGCAGTTCTACTTTCTTATTTCCTTCTTTTGCTTTTTATTCCCTCCTTCCTGCATTTCCCCCCAAACTCTGTACATGTATATTTGCAGAGGACTTACTACACTGAAACCACAGTCTTGTACCAAAGCAATAATAAATAATAACAAGTGCATTGCTCAAGTATCACAACAAGCCAACTCAGCCACAGGTGGACCCAATCAGTGACTGGTTTGTTTAATAAAATCAATATATTTAACATACTAATCCTGTAAATTCTTACTGAAAACAACAGAAATGTCCCCAGCCAATGGCTTAAATAACGTTCATGTAGCAAAATAAATAGAAAATATTACTCTACGTAAGTTCTGAAAACAGAGGTGATGACAATGTATTTCACACCAATTCAGCACAAAGATTTTTGTGTGATTCATACAGTTTTGACAGTTGTTTTCAACAAGTTCGACTGCAGAATGGTTTCTATGCCTGCACTGATGTTTTCTGAATTACGAGTTGGATAGAGAAGTGAGAATGGGAAAAGTATGATCTCCATTTGAGCATTTGGCTTAACTGAAAACAAAAGACAGACTTACTTTGAATCTGAAGAAAATTCTATCAGAAAATTAAAAAAAAACCCCATTAATAAGTTACCAGAGTAACTTACAAAACAGAATAGAATATTATGTTAAGATTTTTATTACCATGACAAAAGATATAAAGATCATTTTTCTTGAAAAGTACGAAAAAGTAACTTGACTACATAAGCTAAAGTATTAGTAAGCACAAACAGTAAGAATCTGCCTGTACTTTAGCAAAAGTGATGGCATCCTCATGTAGACAGCTCCCTTCGAAGGATTCCTACTAGGCATTTCTGGAACCTACAGGAGGACTGTATAAATCAGTACCACAGCAAATGCAGACCATCTGTCAGACTTCTTGAACATCATTTACAGAAAATAGTCCTCAATGTATGAATAAAGGTATTTCCTCACTTGTGCAAATGCCTCCATTCCCACATAGGATGGAGGAAAGCAGGAGCTCAGTATCACATGCTAGTAGAAGGTTCCTAACAACTTGAATTACTCCAATGTTTAAAGAAGTAGGTATCAGGAAGAAAATGCAGGTAATTTGCCTTAAACCTACAAATGGAAGTGTTTAGGGAAGCTACTTTTTCAAGGAAACAAAACAGGTACAGTAGCACATACACCTTCCAAAGAAGTATTTATGCTTCCCGTGGTCCACTAGTCACACAATTCTGTTCTGCTTGGAACACTGTGTACGTGAAAACATCCCTGTGCTTTGCCACTTGTTCTCACTAAGTCTTATTTCAGTATCCTTTCAACAGACATTAAACTAAAGGGCAGGAGGAGGAAAAGGGCATGGGAACAAAGAAAAGAAACGAGCCTAATTTTACTATTTCCTGTTCTTCCTCCCCCAATACTGTTTCCATTTTAAAAAAACAACTACATAACTAAGAATACATGCAGCAAACAATACAAATTACTTTGATATTTCACTCTTTTAGTAAATACATTTGATTAATTTCTCATCAAGATTCAAAGTATCTCTAAGATCTATGCTGAGGGATTTAAACCTGAATGCTTTTCACAGAGTCTCTCTTTAAGTAAGTAAATTTTAAATTAGACTTTAATTTCAAATAGCCATGTGCTGCTTTTTTGACATCTGTCCGTCATAATACTGTCCATAATAATACAGAATTAAAACCCAAAAATATTAACATTGACATGAACATGTAATGGAAGTATTTTAAGAAAACTATTCCTTTAAAAAGAGAATATGTGGCATGGTTCAAGTATGGAATTTGGTAACTGAAGAGAATTCCACTTCTGCATTGCTTCTCAGCTATACATACACACAAAAGAGCATTTTAAGATGCCAGAAGCCAAGCAAGATACTCACTTGTACAGGTCTATTAAATCTGTGAATGCAGGAGCTGCTGCATTTCACAGTCTATTATTTATATGACAGAATGAAGATCTGAAAACATGAAATATAGCCTTAAATTATTCACTTATTCTTTTCACAAAAGGAGAAACCGTCAATCTAACACAAAAAGACTTCAAGCATATTTCTAAAGGTTTCATGAAAATTGCCTTATTTATCAAAACTTTATTCCCTCCGTTTGTTCATTAAATACTGTAGCTTTGCATTAAGGTCAAGCAGTGTCAACCAATTACTGTTGTTGGAAAAGTCCTACTGCCTTAATACTCAAAGAAATCATGGTATATAGTGAATTATTTTAATAGGCAAACTGAACATTGTTTACCCAAAGTACATTTCAACCATAAAAATATATTTTAAGGGTTTCTATCAACAATCAATTATAGGACTATTTATTATCACAGCAGCACTAAGCATGATTCTTCGTCTGCTTAAATGCCAACCTTAAAAAATATACATCTATTTTAGCATATTCAGCAATATTCTGTTCTTAGCTCATAATAAAGGAAAGTAACAAAAATTAAGTGACCTATAAAGCAAACTGAAAGGTAAAAGATAAAACATTGAATTTTAAAGAGACAGTATTAATTGGTATAAACATACTGACTGCTGTTCTCAATCTCTGTTGGTGGGTTAAAATGGCTCATCTGATATGACAGACCTGAAAAAAAATCCACCCTGCTTTCAATGCTCCTAATTTTGCAGTTTTATTTTAGGGTAAAATTCTCCATCTTGCAATATACAAGAAGAGTAAGTGGTTATGCACCAATTTATTAAACACCAAGAAAAGGCCACTCATAGGCCATCATGCCCAATACCAAAGTCACATTTACTCAGGATAAAAGGATTTCCTTAATATGTTTTGATGTAACAATCCAGGACAAAATCACGCTTGTCCTACCTCTGTCTTCTACCTGACCCATTTTAATGGCCAGCAGTTCAACAGGCTAGAATGGTAATGATTTTACTATGTAATCACCTCTAATTTCGCATTTCAGAGAAGCAAAATTTTGGATCTCATTTCCCTTTGGAACGGACCTGTTTATTCCCATTCCACCTAGTATATAAGCTATGACAAATGAACACTCAATATTCTGATGGTAACCTTTGAAATCTTACTGCTATGAGCCTAACTGTGCCTTTCTGAAGTTACAAAGCATGCAAAAGCAAAGAAAATTTCTTCTACACATCCTGTCAGCTTGTCTCTCTAGAAAAAAAAGTTTTCATCCATGTCCTGTATCAGTGATCAATGAGACCTACAGTGATACAAGACACACATGCCATTGCTACAAACAAGGAGAGTAAATAAAGTAACAAAAGGAATGAAAAAAAAAACCCCAACCTGAAATTCAAGCTGAAAATTATGGATAAAAACATAGCAGAGTAAGATCTGTTGTCTCATTATTTCTAGAAGATCAGAATAAAGAAAATCAAAAGAAGTAGAAAAGAAAAAAAACAACCAAACTTAGAACAAGTCCTCTCCAGTCTCCCCCCAGGTGGCCTAAGTCCCACCTTCAAGTTAGTCTATCGGCGAAACCTGAAAAGATTCTAGAACCCAATATTGCATAAACAAATTTTAAGAAGATAAAAGAAGATGGAGAAAAAATTATTGATCCCTTCAAACTCATCTGAAATCCTTCACTGAGATGGTGCTAACTGGCTTCACAGATGGGAGGTAAAAGTAGATGTGATACAAGATTGAGATTAGAGAGATTTTAAACATGTTCTGCATTGTTGATGCCATACATAACAAAATACTGTCCAGACATAATCATTATAAGCTGGACACAAAAATTGTTGAAATCAGAGAGCAGTTGTTCTTCAAAAGATATTTTTAACAGTTCTCTCAAGCCATATATATATATAACAAATGTAACTCAGAGACATTTGTTTCATCTGCTTCTATCTGGTATTTTCATAACAATCCTAGTGACTTCAAGTAAGTATTTTTAAAATCAGCAGATAATAGAATGTTGGAAGAAACTAGCAGCACCTCAGAGGACAGATTTCCAAATGCTTTTGAAAAATGGAAGATATGGTCAGAAATCAATAAACAAAAATCAAAAGTGCTACATTTAGAAAAGGCACATCATAGATATAACACAAAACGGACCAGCAATAAAACATTACACAGGGTATCAATAAATAGAGAAGAATACAAATAAAAAGAGTGAATACTGAAATACACTGGCAAGCACACAACATGCATGTGGTTGCATCCATGCGCACATGGAACACCTGCATGTGAAGAGCTGATAATTACTTTTCTTCCATCACTTACTGTACTTTATACAGTTTTGGTGATCATAATTCTTAGAAAGATGTAGGGAAACTACAAAAAGTCAGTGGGAGCATTACTTAAAGGAGTGTTGAGGTATTTCACTAACTGAAGCTTCTCAAGAAAAGTTTGATCAATGTACTTGATCCTGCTGCAAGGCAGACTGAAAAGAATTTTATCTGTCATCTTCCAGGTAATACAATTCTGCAGCGCCAGTCCACCTTCCACAGCCAACTACAGTAAGAAACTGAAGAAAAAGGAGTAGTGTCTCTGCTCATCTTCAGTGGTCTAAGTTCTCCCTTATTTATCTCCTACCTTCAGACTCCCATATTCAAACCCATCACTTTCCTTGCTAACAGACAGGTGGACAGGAGATTATTACTCTGCATAGTTGTTTTTAAATTTCCTTGTCATGAGCCAACATTAGACTGAGAACATCTGTGGGTAAATTTTCCTGTTTCATCATTCTTTGGATAAAATTATGGAGGATTTCATACAAGAAAAAATGCACCACTGCTTATTTTTATTATTGAATTACACGTGTGATTACACATGTGCTCTTAAAAGGAGCATGAACAGCTTCATATATGAAAACCTAACACACAAATAGTACAAAGAAATTATATCCTGAACTGCACAACATGAAAACTATGTGTTTTTATAAGATCTCCTTTTCTTCAGCCATTTCATGGATAGTTCTTAATAATTCCTTAACTCTTGTCCTGTAACGACAATCAAAAATTGTTTGGAAAATGAAAGTGGCATGCTACTCAGCAGCTCTTCTGTGAATTAGATAAAAATCTTCAGCTTTAAGGAACGTGTCATTTGAGTATAATGGATCAGAAGAAATGGATCTTCTGTAGTGATGAAACCATCCTCAAGATGACAGAATAAACTCTGCTTTTCCTGACCCATCAGCTCTCCTGGATAGCACTAGCCAGCAGTGGGAGATATGGAGGTGGGTTGCAAGATAAGGAACAGGCTAGAGGCAAGAAGAGCTGTTATAATTATAGCGGGGAACACAGAATTTGTTAAAGGAAGTCTACTGTATAATTACATTTGAAAATTTAGCAAGATGCCCAGAGGCTGGCTTGCAGCTGTTAGGAACTGGTAATGCTGGAGTTCTGCTCAGGAGAAAACCACTACTGCAGAGAAGCACACCTCCACCTCCCTGTAGCTGAGCCAGCTTTGAAAAGGCAAAGGAATGACTTCAGCTAAAATTAGTAAAATTACACAACACATGAGATTATACCTGAAAAACTGTTCAGAGATTGGGCATTATTTTAAAGGAAATTAAATGGTTTTGATACTTTAAATATATTTTTTGAATGACTGTCAATGGTAGATTTTTGTGAGTCGCATCTTGTATTTAAAAATTTAAATTCTGACGTTTTTTAATGACATTAATTAATGATCAAACTAACCTCATCCCTTTGCATATGGAGTAATAGTTTTCTCTTTGGTCTATCTGGCCCAATCAAATGAAAACAAATGAGTGAAATGCAGACAAAATGCAAGAATAAAAATAGATCTGTATATTTGTTTCTTCCTTGGATTTAGAGCTGAAGTGGTGTTGCTACTGAGATACAAGTAGTAAACTACAAACACTTACACAAAGAGGTAATGTGCAGACAAAGTGAAAAAGTATGAAACATGATTAAGCCATTCTTGAAAAAGATAAAGAAGCAGGATTGAAATTTTTTTTAAATGGCACATTTTATATGAAGTTAATGATTCTACTTCAAAAAGTATATTCTGCTAATTCAGATATTAGCAAATGAAGTGCTGTACATGCTGGAAAACATCACCAACTGTATTACTGGTGTTTATGTAAAACACATCTGGATGCAAAATTGAGCAAGAATCATACTACAAAATAAACTTGACCATATAAAATTATGTTGTCATATTAACATCACAAGAAAATAAAAAGCTCTGGAAGACAGTGCAGAGTCCAAAAGCCAACACCACAAGTTTAAACCAAAACTTTACAGTAGAATTGTATCTAAATGTTGTAACAACAGCTTCTTTTAATTCAGGTCTACACCTCTATAAGAAATTAAGGCGTATTAGTCTAATTGGCATTATGGACAGTAATGAGAGAAAACTGATGGTCATTTCAGTTTTATCAAACCTGCTACTACTCCCAGATTGAAGAAAGTGCTTAAATCCTCTAATCATGTCTAAGTGTTGAATCCAGAAGTGCAGACAGCACATCAGCTAGTCCATATTTGCACCATTAGCCTAAAGATACCCTTGTTTGATGCCCCATTATTAAAACTGGTATAAATACTTCAGACGTCTTTGCTATAGAAAGGTAGAAATATTTTCTAAGTATAGCTTTTGCTCACTTAGAAAAATGTTCTCAACTTAAGACTGAATAAAAAGTTTCTTTCTGTGCATCAAGTCTGCCTTTTGCTCAGTGTAACAGGACTGCAGCAGGACTGGGATTTGTTATCTACCTTTTAAGGAAAGGAAAACAACCCAAGAAACTTGTTATTTTATATGAATTTCTCTCCTCTACTCTTCATTTTACAAAGATGGACATCTGATGGATAATCATTTCAACAAAAGAGGGAGTCTTATTGAAATACAAAGTTTCAGTTTTGACTTTTACAGAAAATTAATATTTAAAATTTAACATATTCTTTTGCTTACATTTTGAAATTAATACAGTCACTTGAAAAATTAAAGTCTTTGAAAGATATACAAATTAAATCTAAGTTTTTTTTTTTTTTTTTTTTAAATGAGAAACTAAAATTCATTTCGGAAGAAATTTCAGGAGTACAATACAGATTTCAGTGACCCAGCTTTTATTTCTAATATTTTTTCAGTACGTTCTAATTACAAATATTCTGAGCCTTGGTCAATTCTGGTTGCACAGATATTGCATATGTAAAAGAAGAATGTCAGGCTTAATACTGATTTCTTCTACTTCAAGCATAAGTTTTCTATGTTGACTTTTGTCATATTCATCTATATTACATTATATAATGCAGCTTTAAGGACTACAATGATCCCTTCAGGAATGTACAGAGAGGAACTCAGTCTTTCATCTAAAATATTACTGTAGAAGAACAAAAGCATTTTCATGCAATAGTTACCCTTATGTATCAACAATTCCACAGTAAAATGTAAGAAAATAAACTACATTACATTACTTTTGTTGCATGTTTGTTGCATGTTCTTGTTGCTCTGAACAAAAAAAAAAAATAAAAAACACTTAAACTTCTGAATATTCATTTTGAAAGAAAAAGAATATCTTATATGGAATTCTGTAGCTTCTGATATGTAAGCACAAAACCCCATAAATCTAGGGGCCACTTTCTCATTTTTTAAATAGGAACAAAAAGCCCAAACATAAAAACAAAACAGAAGAAAGAAAAGTCAGTGTGACCTTCCTTGCTGATATATAGCACAAAATGAACACAGCTCACACTTGTGAAAAATATACATTTTCCAAGATATGAACATTTTCAGCACAAATCTTTGTATGGAAATAAAATTTTCCAATACAACTGAAAAGTGCTAGTTCCTCAGCCTGGCTGTGCTTTGAGGTATCTCTGCTTCTTCTGCAACATGAGGTTCCTGCCATCACAAGAGTGGTGTGAATTTAATAGTTTTAACACACAGGGATGGTACAATACTATACTTTCAATCAAAAGGCAGCTTGCTGTATCTGTGCCCAATCTTGTTTTGACTCTTTTCCTATCTATACATACATGTAAGAGATTATCCTATCTTTTAGATTATAACTCTTTCAAGAAAGACTATTGCCCAGTTTTATGTTACAGCTAAGGAGCTGTGATTTCTGTTGCTCTTATCACTAGATGTATGCATAACATATGGTAATTTGTGTTTTCAGCCTTATTTGCACTTACCTATGTATCTGCCCACTGAAACCAGCAGTTTTCAAAAGCTGTATAGCATAACTTACTAGAGTTTTAAGATGAATGACCATTTGCATGAGACTCGGGTTATTCATTCACACAAAGGCAGACTTTTAACATAATGCTATTTTAAATGGGAATAAAATAGCCTGCTCTTTCTAAACTTGCTTTCAAATATTTCAAATAGTTTGCCTCTATTCTTTTCCTAATAAAACAGGGGATGTCAAAGAGCATATAAAATTTTCTAAATTAAGGAAAGAAAAACTAGAATGCACATTATATGTTAGTGGTAATAGGCAGAGACAACTTCACTAGGCTGTGACATATGACATCTGGTAGACTATTATCATAATAAATGGGAAAAGTAGGTGAGATTCTGTCAACAGCAAGGTAAGAAGAAATGCATCTTCATCAGAATGACAAACATATCTGCCTTTAACAAACATAGGTCAAACCAAAATTCAAGTATCTATGAATTAAATATTTTCACTTTATTTAACCCCTTTTCTTTTTGGTTTTAACAATTTCATTGAATTACATCTACACTTATCAGATATATGTATTTATGTAATTTAATTTCTTTAGTGAGGATAAATTAAACTTGCTAATAACTGATGGCTAAAAATTCACAATAAAGTTATTACTTTTTCACAATTTTACAAATAATTTTAACTATGCAAAATAGTAATTTAATGATTGTCAAACAACAATCTATATATACTGTACATCAATCTGTGACTCCTATTGGTACAATCATGCAGGGATCACACAGATGTTGAAACAGCTTCATCTGTGCAGCTGACCAGCTGAATGGCAACACCACTAATCTGGGGATCATACTAGGTATCCGACAGCATGTGCGAGCTACAAAAAAAATGTTCATATAAGAGAAAGAAGAGGGAAACAGTGACTTTCTGAAGGTAGGTCATGTTCCCGCAAACCATGTTTTTTAAGGTTCATTTTTCTCCATGCTTTATTATTCAATTTCATGTCATCAGATGAGAATAAATGAAAAGAACCATCATAAAATTCTTATTCCATGGAGACTGAAAATTGTCATTGGGTGCTTTAAAAAAACCTTAGAATATTGCCTTTTTATTTGTGACTAAAAGCAAGACCTAATTTACACTTAGTCCTTTCAATTCTACATATATGCCTGAAAAGTAACATCTCCTAGATTACAACAATTTTCTGCACATAAAAAAGTAACAGAGGTTTGAAAGTCACCAAGTGAACAGTCAAGTCACAAAGCAATGATGGGGTTTTTTAAGAGTCACGGATGGAGGAATTTAGGAAAGTAAATGAAAGAGGCTTTTTTGGGGGTTTTTGCACTTGTTTTTGATATGAAAAAACATGGAAAAGCAAATTCCCAAGAGGTACTGAAATATAAAATATTAGAACAAAGATGGTGGAAGAAAAGGTGGAATATTATTACTACATTCTTAGATAGGCATTTCCTGGATTGTGTTAGTTTTGGGATCTTTCCAACACCGTGCTGGAAAAGACAGTCTGTATTATGGTATTTACTTGTCAACCACTCTCAAGAAATTAATGAGTGATTTGGTCACATATTTTCAGACTTCGGTACAAGCTGATGGCATTAAGATACCAGAGAGATTGATTTGGCAACTGTATCTCTATCTCATGTGTACTCTCACTTCGTAACTATTGTCTCTTGTAACACATAAATGAGGATGCTTGAAGCGTAAGGAAAGAAACCACAAAAATTTTGTGATTTCTGTACACTCTAATAAATGCATGGCACTTTAATGCTGATTTAAGGCTATCTGACAGGAGACACATATCCCATTTTGGCCCTGTCACTGCCTTCCTCCAGCAGACAGGCTTCTTCTGTGAAGCAACTTGTGTGCAACCTCTTCCATTCACTGACAAAAGAGATAGGAAACACAAACCTGCCTAAACTTCTTCAAGCATAAAAAGATAGAGCATGAAGAAAGATGGAGTAAGGCAGCTAATTATGTTCAAAGGAAGATACGTTAGAAAAGTGGAGATTTCCTTTTACACAGGTTGACTGGCTAACCCATTTTGTGTGGTTGCAATTCTGTCCTCGTAACAATTCTATTGGTCTTAAATCAACTATCAGAAGCATCTGGAATATAAAATAAATAACTTCTGTTTTTCCTCCAACACAAATCCAAATGAATGCATAAAGACTTGCACAGGAACTTAATGAAGGAGGATGGGGAGATCTAATGCTCCATGAAGCTGGAGTGGGGGTGATGCCAGTGAACTAGAGCTAAGATTCCATTCTCAATGGCAGATCATGACACCCATTCTCCAAAAATTTGGGCACGTCAGTCTGTTGGAAGTGAAGAGCATGGCATTTGTACATTGGAAGTTCTACTTTGCTTTCTGTTGTGTAGCACAGTTGTAATAGGAAAAGTAGATTATAAACGGACTTAACATATTGCTCTGCCTATTTACTGGTCTGAACTTGGTTAAGTGCTTCTGGCTCTTCCACTCAGTAACAAAAGAAGAAAAAAGTGAATAAACAAAATACAAGAACACTGTTAGTCAGATCATCACAATTTCAGTTCATAACTGTGGTTTTAAATTTTCTTCATGCCCAAAACTGCAATAAGAAGAGTAGCTACAGAACATTACCATCAACGTACACAGCTGCCTAACACTTCATAACTTCGTTAGAGACTCCTCATAACCAGTTAGGGAGTATTTCACAAATCATGTCTTAACTGAAAAACTGCATCAATTTGCTACCCTAATCTGACCATCTTTAGTAACAGAACTGGTATTCAAAACAGCAGCTATAGTGAGCTTAAGAAGAAGGTTTTATAATAAAAGCTATAATTAAATACAGCAGACTTTAGAAAATTGCGAAATAAGAAAAGTCGTAATCACTACCTGTTACAGATACAAGAGAAACTAAAATAAGATACAGAATTAAACTGATGTGATATGATGTACTTCAATATATTTCATGTATTCTTTTTCATTTTATAATCCAAATACCAAAACAAGCATCTTGAACTTCATCCACGTAATTTTTCTAGAATTATTAAAATATTACTATTTGAAAAATCGAAATATAATACAATAATTGATGCTAGAAAGCATCAATTCAAGCTCATCTACTTTCAGCAAAAAAAACCAAACCATAAACAAAAGAAAACCAATCAACCATATTTGCCTTATGTGTTAATTCCTTAGTGTAAGCTTACAATTGATAAGGTAAACTTGAAGAATCTGGAAATTCAATCACAGTAATCTAAATGACCGGTTAATAGCCAAAAAAAATAATAGATCTAGTGCAGATTTTACTCTGTGGCATAAAGTTGTTGACAATACATTTCTCAATAAAGAAAAATTGAATTATAGCCTTAGGGTGGTTTAATTTGGTACAAATTTTGAATAATGTTATATACATTTCCAAAGCAGATGCTAAGAGACTCTACAAGGACACTCAGCTCAATCAGAAGCCAGATTAAAGTTCCATCTGGAATGAAACAGTTCCACAGCTCTATTACAATTAGCAGAGTCACCAATGTCAGACTCAAAAGTTGGGCAATGTGAAACTCTCTCTCTTCAAAATACAGCTCTTAGTCCAGAAACCAAACAAATACTTCACACATCTTTAGAACAGACTTTTAAAGCAGTAACAAACTGGTATTTCTGAAGTCAGGATGAAAACTTTCCTTATTATTATTATGGTCATGTAAACCACAAAGACCATCGAGACACAATGATTTTCTATCACCTCTCCCATAGCATGAATGTAGCATTAAAAGTCACAAGTGTTGAAGTAGCTGCAATACTCAAAATAGCAGCAGGCTGAGAATAGTACAGAGGCTATTTGCACAAAATAAAATTCAAGACTGATTTCAAATTGCCCTGATCTTTGCCTTCCCAATTCCCAGACTTGTTGTTATGAAACAAAGCATTTTCCCAACAGGGCATGCTAAAGAACTGCAGCCTAAAGTGACCCATCTTTAGACAAAATAAGAACAGAATTACCTATGAGACTTAATGGCTAAAAGTGAAAGCCTAATTCTTCAGCCAAGTATTTGGTGTAACAGTGTTTTCCTAGATTTAAGCAAAAACCAAATTTTAACCCAAGTTTACTAAACAAAAGCATCCTTTCAGAGCACAATTCAGCAAATGGTAGTGCTGATACACAGACAAACATATTAAAGAAAGAAAAACAAAACATGCCACATGCCTTAAATTTACTATTTTACCATTTAAATAAATAACGCACCACACAAATAAGGAAGAAGTTAGAAATCAAATGCCCACATCATGCATTTCTTTCCCCCCAAATAAATCTACAATAGATACAGAGCAATACAGACTCTTAAAAAGTTACATCTCATTACACGTTTTCATCAAGAAAAGACTTGGTTAAAGAGCGTATTTGTGTCTTTCCAGCTCCCAGTTACATTAATGAGCCTGATTTCTACTGTTATATAGTAAGCTGCTAAGTCTGAAAATATCTACAATGTCAATATCCAGGTAAGAGCAAAGTTAAGAGATAGCAGCCACTGTTCAGTTAGCAGCCTACACTGTTTCGCAATGAAGTAAATTCCAGCTTCCAAAGAGAACAGCAATATTCACCATTTTATATTTAGTACCTTTAATTAGTGTTTAAATACTATCCAATAATGTCCACATCTGAAATTTAATCTTCTAAATCTTTAGAGAGAAAAATTAACAATCTGGAGCAACGATGCAACTTTGTCCTTAGTCTGACTCTGTTGTTTTTTCTGCAAACAGCGCACAAGAGAACTATTGCCAACACCATGCAGCAGGATGGAGGCATTTAGAAGAAACAAACAGGAAAGACTAGTTGAAATTTAAATATAGAAACAAAATATCAAAATTAAGATCAAAGCAACCCGATCAGTGCCTTTGACAGAACGTTGTCTTTTTAAGGCAGGGGTGAACAAGAGTGTCCAAGGCTGCTGGTTACACCAGAATGGGCCAAGGGCATCCACAAACTCCAGCACTGATGAAACCACAGTTCCACGCATGAACATAGCAGCCCATCACAACAGCCAGCTTCCCTGCTAGCTAACAGGTTTTCAGAAAGATTAAAAAATAAAATAGCACCCAAAACTTAAAATGTTAATTGTTAGAAAGCAAAGGATTATAACTGAAACATATGTCTCAAGTCCCAGGCTGGGGCCACACCACAAGCCTAGGGATTCTTTCTAACAGCATACGTCCTGATCACCAGGTGACTGCAGTGATAGAGTGTGAGGCAGAGGTCTCAGAAGGCTTGACCAAGAATTATCTTTCCCAATGCTGAGCACATAAAAGCCTTATTGAGTTCACCCACACATACAAGGTTTTTGCAACAAAAAGGAACTATTTAGCTCATTCCCACAAGTAGTAATCACCCACGCTTTCAATCTTCCGCATATTTTTTATGAAGGTCTGTCTGGACAGTGATGTAAAGATTTCCAAATATAATTAATCATCTGTGACTCTCATGGCAGAGTCATGAACTTGCATAGCTTTGGACAAAAATAGTGCAGTAACTGAAGAATCTTCCTTCCTCTTTCCAACACTCAGCAATCTAACAGTGAAGAAACATAACCAGAAGTAGTTTACTTCTCAGTGTCACACAACCTGCCCCCAAGCAAGCCAGGAAATTACTTGACAAAGGCCAACTACAAGCATATTTAGTTTCAGACCAAGTAAGGGACTGAAGGCACTTAGCAGCATCTCTGAATGATCTCTTTGTAAAGAGAAAAAACATTTTCACTGTTCTGTGTACCCCAACAGCTCTTGATCTATCATGAACTCTCACCTACTTTAAAAGATGTGACACCAGTCATGGTTACTCAAGTAGAGTGATCTGTGTAATTCTGGCAGAAAACCCCGAACGATTCCCAGCAGTTCCTTGCCTGTGAAATTTCTGAAGTATCATTTCTTTTTCTGCTCCTTCTCAAGAGCTACATGCAGCTGTTCTGAGACTTGCTAAGTGACACAGGCATAGGATTAGCACTGTACCAATGCACCATTCTAACTGCCTGTGATCATGCCATCACCTTGAAGTACCTGGAAAAAACCACCTCATGGACAAACAGCTGGCTAATGTAATCCAGTGGAGACGGATAAGGGCTGGTCAAAAAAACCCCAACAACTGAAAACATTATTTAAATAATGTTCACAGTTCACCAATCTTTTCCGTAGCTTAGCAACATTCTTACATTCTTCGTGGATGCTAACCTGGTATTTGGCAGCATCTGCAGAAAAAACACTTATCACCACTTCTGTTAGCTGGAAAACTCTACTCCATTCTAGCAATGACTAAAAGTTACTCAATTATTTATATCTTCATCATCACTCAGCTGCAGCATATTTCAAGATCAAGGCAAAAAATTCTGGGTTTAAGCTCTCTCTTCTTTGTACTTGTTTGATTTCAGTTTAAATAACTACCTAAAGTTCCACGGCGAAGAAAATTTGCTGTGATTAGAAAGACAAAACTCTTCCACAGTAAGGACAAAACTTTCTTGCAGGTTGGTCCAAGAACACAAAACAAACATTTCTACCAGGCAGCAACCACCATCATCATCTGCAAGTCCAAAGTGCTTTTCTTGCTCTTGCTACCCTACACATCAAAATGTTTTCTAAACTCTTAGTACAAAACAAGATTCTCTTTTGCTAATACATATTCCCTTCAAGCGACTGATAGAACACAGCACTTACTGTGTGGGTGAAGCATCACCAAACACTACAGTGGGGAAGAGGTCATCGGACCTCAGCAGAGAGGCAAGATCCTACCCAGTCCACCCTGGTATTACATTTGTCTGCCAACAGACAACATGCTCCTCCTGCTATCCCTGCTATTACTAATGGAGCTTTACCCCTTTTTTTGTAACATGCATTTCTCACTATTGCTCCACAGGAAGCAAACACTAAAAAGCTGACAATCATCTTCACATATGAATCACTTCTCATTGGAAAATACCTTTACTGTGCTTTCTGGATACCTGCTTTAAATGACAGGGACAACAAACTTGAAAACTGGTCTAATGCAGAAGATAAAAGGTTGTATCTTTTTTTTTTTCTTTTTTTTTAAAGTTCTGTTTTGTGTGTTCCATAGCTTGTTAGCCAAAATTGTTTTGAGCAGCTGATTGCACTGTATACCTGCTTGCATACTACCTATGTAGTCTTCATACCTCTTAAGGCAGAAATATAACAAAGAACTCTAGTAAATTAGGTCTGTATGACCTCCTATGGTTGAATCAGGGCTAGCTACCCTTAGATTTTTTTTCCAGATATACTCCTACCACAACTCTTAAAACAGTTTCCAATAAATACTCCATAAAGGATGTAAGGCTTAGTAGCTTCATACTTGATCACTATTTTCAACAGCAAAGAAAATAGGATTAAATTTTTGGGAATACCTCCTAAATTAACTGGAAAAGAAAATGCACTACATAGATATTTACAGAAGTGATACACTGTCATTAAATCAGTATTTTAATTACTGTATGCAGTCTAGTTCAACAAATCAATGGACATCTTCACCCGCAATTTGGAACTGACATTCTTCTTTTTTAAGGAAAACAGGGACACTATTCTTTACACTCTGCCTTTAGTATGCAGATTACCTTGATGACATTATTCCATTGTGCAGTACACAAAGAAAGATTATTAATTATTTGTTGGGGGAAAGCTCTTTTACGTCATTTTTTTTCCTGTACAAGCATGTAGGATGATACAAGAGCAATCCTAAGGAGACAGAATAATAGAATCATAGAAATGTTTAGGTTGGAAAATACCTTTAAGATCATCAAGGCCATTCCCTCTTGTCCTACTGCTTGTTCCCTGGGAGAAGAGAGAGACCCTCCCACTTGGATACAAGCCTCCTTTCAGGTAGTTGTAGAGAGTGATCAAGTTTTCCAATCTTCCTTTCCCAGCTTCTTCTGCTGCTCATCAGATTTGTGCTCCAGACCCTTCACTAGCTTCATTGCCCTGCTCTGGACACACTCCAGCCCCTCAGCATCTTTCTTGTACTGACGGGCCCAGAACTTGACACAGGATTTGAGCTGCAGCCTCACCAGTGCGGAGTACAGGGAAGATAATCCCTACCCTGGTCCTGCTGGCCACACTATTGCTGCTACAGGCCAGGATGTCAGCGGCCTTTCTGGCCACCTGGGCTCACTCCGTGCTCATGTTTAGCTGCTGACCAGCTCCCCCAGGTCCTTTTCCTCCAGGAAGCTTTCCAGCCACTCTGCTCCAGTCTGGGGTTGATGTGACTCAAGGGCAGGACTCAGCACTTGGCCTTGCTGAACCTCAGACCACTAGCATTGGCCCATTGATCCAGCCTGTCCAGATCCCTCTGCCGAGGCTTCCTACCCTCCAGCAGATCAACACTCCCTCCCAATTTGATGTCATCTGCAATATGACTTCAGGTGCACTTGGTGATGTCAACCAGATAATTGATTAAGATATTAAACAGGGCTGATCCCAGTACTGAGCCCTGGTGAACACCACTTGTTACGGGCTACCAAATGGATGTAACTCCATTCACCACCACTCTCTGGGCTCATCCATCCATCCATCCATCCATCCATCCATCCATCCATCCATCCATCCCTCCATCCATCCAGTTTTTCACCCAGAAAACAGTACACTCCTCTAAGCTATGAGCAGCAGTTTCTCCAGGAGAGCGCTACGGGAAACAGTGACAAAGCCATGACTCATGGCCGGCTAGACAACATCCACAGACTGTCCCTCATCCAGTAAATGGATCACCATGTCATACGAGACCAGGTTAGATGAACAGGAACCTGCCTTTCATAAACCCATGCTGGCTGGGCCTGATCATGCAGTTGTCCTGTATATGCCACAGCACTCAGGATGATCTGCTTCATGACCTTCCCCAGCACCGAGGTCAAGCTGACAGGCCTTTAGTTCTCCTTTTGAACCCTTTTTGTAGACAGGCTTCACATTTGTTAAGCTGCAGTTAGCTGGGACATCCCCAGTGAGACAGAGCTGCTGGTAAATGCTTGAAAGCACTATGCAAACATTTCAGCCAGCTCCCTCACTATCCTTGGGTGGATGCTATCCGTCCCCTGAGACTTGCGTGTGTCTAAGTGATGCAGCAGGTCACTGACCACTTCCCCTGGGAGTATGGGAACTTCATTCTGGTCCCTGTTCCTGTCTTCCAGCTCAGGGGGCTGGGTACTTGTAGAACAGCAGGTCTTTCTTTTAAATACTGAAGCATAGAAGAAATTACATACCTCAGCCTTTTCTTTATTCTTTGTCACTATATTTCCTCCACATCCAATAAAGCATGGAGATTGTCCTCAATCCTCCTCTTGTCGCTCATGTATTTATAGAAACATTTTTCTTTTACATCAGTGGCCGGATAAAGTTCTAGTTGGGCTTTGGCCATTCTTGCTTTCTCCCTTCATAACCTCACAACACTCTTTAGTCCTGAGTTGCCTGCCCCTTACTCCAAAGCTGATACACTCTCTCTTTTCTTTATTTTTTTATTTTTGAGTTCAGCCAGGCTGATGTTCATCCCCACCTGTTTGTTTTTCCATTTTAGGGAATAAAATTGGAGAATGGGATAACTGAACGAAGTCAGTAAGTGGCATTTGCAAAACAAACAAAAGGAGTTATTTCTTCAACAAGTAAAAAGTCAAGCTATAGAACTCTTTGCCATGGGACATTAAAATTCTAGAGAGGATCAAAAAGTGACCTAATTTTTGGAGGAGGGAAAAAAATGGAGGTGGGATGATAAACACCACCACAAAAAACCCCAACAAAACATACACACAAAAAACTCAAACCCCAACCAATACAACTTCAAGTTGATAGTTGAAAAGACACCATTGCTGATTCTCCTCAGCAAAAGATTCCAGATCTCCAAAAGGCAGAAAAGCATATGTGGGAAACAATGTCACAGACCCCTCAAACCCCTGAGCAAACCTTCTAAGAATCTTTCCTTGGACAGGCTGGAGAAAGGAGACTAGGTTAGAAGTGTGGCCGGTGCGAGTCCCTCTGGCTGTCATATGTGTCACTGCTAAAAGTTTAAGGAAAAGACAGGCAAAAACCTGGAAATAGCCTGCTCAATTTCTTATCCGGTATTTATAGACTGTGACAATCTCTCATGTGGACTCTAAACATCCTGAGTCTTTCAAGTTTTGTATGGGACACTTCAACAACTTTGAATGTTGTAAAACAACAGAAGTAGAAACACATCCTATTTTAAAATAGAATAAAAAGATTGTCTGAAGGTAAAATTAACTTTTTATTTTTTTTTAAAGCAGAGTTAACAGTTCAGTTTATTATAAATTATATCTCATTAAAAAAATCCATACTCATTTCAAAATGCATGTTTTTGTCCTACCCATTTTAACATATATGTTAAAAACTCAACATATTTGTGCACTTAACTCAATGTGAACTGAACATGAATTTTAAAAGTCCTAAAAATAAATTCATTGGGTTTTTGTTTTCATGCAAAATTAAAAAAATATTAATTTTGTACATTGTTTACATTTTGTAAACAATATGTACATATCTTTGTACATGCAACTACTTTAAAAATGCATAAATGTACTCACTGTGTTTAGCAATAAATAAATACAAAACTACTGCAGTAAAAATATATTTTTTTTAAAACCGAATTTACTACAGACACCACCTTTCCTTGGGAACATTATGAAAGTAAAAACCTGACGATTAATGTCCCTGTAAGTCTAGATGTGCAAATCATTAATAAACGGCTGATTCAAGCCGCATGAGTAATTCCACTGATTTTCTCTTACAATCAAATATACCATGCTTACAGAAATACTCTCTAATAATAATACAATTATAATAATATAAATCAACTCCTGTAGCCTGTGTTTCTATACTGTCATCATTAGTTGCAAATAACAGACACTGATACAATAAAATAAGCTTCCAGGAAACTGGGCAAAAAATCCTGCCCCCACAGAAAACAAGTGCCCCTTGACAGAGTTTTGTATGTTTTTCTGGCACCTAGTTTCTACTTGCTGGAACTTGAACAGATGTATTCACGGAGCTTTTCTAAACTTCATAGATCTAGAGCAGAAATTCTGCAGATCTCTGTACTGAAGTCATCTGGGGAAGCAAGGTGACTGTGCTTGAATTTTTCATCTGATTCCTTCCTGACCTACAGAAGCACAATGAATAAAACAAGTCTGTCTGAACAAGATTTAAAGCAAGAAAACAAAGCCCTTTTAATTCTGATTTTAGTCAGCATGGTATTTCTTCTGATATTTCTTGAACTAACTATCTGAGTCAAAATACCATCACTTCCTAAGACAAAGATTTCACTTGAAATTCCAAACAGGGACCCATTAATGGAAAAATGGAAATCAATATTAAAAAAACCTGAATTTTTTACCTTACAAGGTCTGGACTTGTAGGTTGTATTGACCCTGAATATTTAGAATTCAGTGTTATTTGGATGGATGAGGTTAGGAAGATAACTGGGAAGATAATGTAAACTTACCGTGTAACTGTTAAGTTACAGCATTCAACATTTACAAGCAAGATGCGTTCTTCCACCAGTAACAGAGACATGAAAGAAAATCTCAAGAGCTTTAAGCTGACTATTTTGCACTACACTTTATTTTCATATAAATGCAATTTTAAACCTTTGCAGTTCTTTCCCCAAGATGAGCAGAAATAGAACATGTTAAGTGCTCACACAACCAGGAGCTCCTTCCTCCCCATCCTTCAGACAACACACAAGGTAAACTTTGAGCTCAACTTTCTGAAACTCTTTTTCTTTTCTGAGATGACAATTTAGAAGCTTGCAAGCAATTCATACAGAATGGCATTGTATTTTACCACCCTCCCAGTTTGGAAAGACAAATTTTCAGGGTAGGCCTGGTTCTTTCGCCTCAGAGAAAAGGCTGTCCAGACTGCAGCTATATGAGATGATGACTAACAGTGTTATTCTCAGTGAGGTGGCATAAACAGCTGCTTTCCACTAACCCATTCCAGTTCTTTATTTCTTCACCTTTCATCTCACTTTCAGTTTTTCTCTACCAACAGCCTTAATCTTTCAAACATTTTGCTTTCTTCCCTTCTTAAAAATCACTCAATTGCTCATTCTAAATCTTTTCTCCAGTCCTTCAACTACTTTTCTCTCCCTTAATCTATTTATGCAAATGTTGCATGCATACAGATCATGCATGATCTGTACATGTAATCATGATTTTAAACTAAGACCTATTGAATAAAAGCAGTAGAAAAGTTTAACAAGTGACAAAGTCAACTGATATTCAAGTCCATTTCCTCTGTAACTTCAGCACTAGCTACGACACAATCCTCCAAACCAGAGGATGAATACTAGTTTTCATACCTTAGAAACAACTGCTATTCAGCAAGATGAAAGCAAGCCAGCCTTTAAAGGCACAGTTACACTCACAGACACATCACCCTTCATCCTGTTCCTCAATGGTTCCATCAACCATACCTGAATGTACATTATGTCAATAAAATTCTACATATATCATTGATTTTGCCTATTACATGCATGCAATGAAAAAGGAACTTTACAAATGGGGGAAGGGGTGACTGAGAAAAGTAATTCTCTTTCCAACCTGAGGAAACTTTAGACAAATTTGCCTTTGATAATCGACTGAACAAGCTGCACTGCAAGCATCAAGGGATGGTGCAGGGATATCTAGCAGGTGCTGCAGTTTATCACAAAACCGTCTAAAATAATTGGAAGTGACAACCAGCACTACCACAAATGATTTATTAGTCTTTCACTCAGCTTTTCAGCTTCCTCAGGGCCAGAATAAATAATTTACCAACTCTGTATCTTCCAATCATTAATTCTTCCCTGTGCATCCAAACTACATTTAACTCTGCTGGGTTCAGTGGAATTAAAAACACAATATGAAGATTTTTTCCCCCCCAAGTATAGTATTATCTGACTTTATCTAAAAGAAAAATTGTCAATCAAAATTTGTATTGGTGATAGAAGGGATTAGAGCTAGCAACTAAAGTTAAGTTACAAAATATCTGCAGAATAAAATGAAAGCCAAATTGAAGAGATATCAACAATGAAATGATCCCAGGGGGGTCCGGCGTGTTCTCAAGATATAAAGTACTGATAGTGTCTGAAGATATTGATGAGCATTGTTTTTCTGATCCATAAACTAACATTAGTTACAGACAAGCATCTTACATGTCCCACATGGTAAATGCAGGATGAAAACACTGGATAGAAAACATTTAGAAAATAAATGAAAAAGGAGACGTGGGCAAAATGAAAGGATTAAACATGAACAGAATGGTTCTGTAAAAGGGCAAGACTTTCTGAGGAAATACACTAAAGATACAAGATTTGCTAATGCCCTTGTGTTCATATCACAAAAAAGGAATTAAAAAGAACTAGTATTGTACAAGGCAGAATTAGAAGACAGGAGTATAAAATGGCATAAAACCAAAGTACATTTTCAAATTTAAAAGAGAATATATAAGGTACCATATTCCTATTAATTATGTAGTGAAAACATAGCAAAAACAGAATCACACCCTAAATCCATTTTTGATGTAAGATAGTCTTCTCTCATTAAATCAGCATCTATGATTAAAACCAAGATCATTTTTGGTACATAATGTATTGCATTGTTAAAGCAGCATCTGTTTGTTGCACAGCAACACATTTTTCAGCTTTAAGAAACTGTACTGACATAGAAGAAACAATCTAGACTTTGAAGACATAAAAATATTTTAACTTCCAAAACCATTGTGTACTAAAGGGGTTAATAACATTAATGTGCTAATATTCTGCATTCCAAGAGGAGGCTTCAAGCTGTTGGAAACACAGAAGAAGAATTTCGTGGTACTAACAGCTTTCTTTCTGTCCTGTGGGACTGAGACAACTCAAACTTTAAGTGCTTATAAGAAAAGCTCTGTAAAGCTATGAAGGCTAATCAATAGGGCTTTCACCAAGTGATAATACAGTCTGAAATAAAATAAATTGGCCATAACAAAAATGCCTTACCCTTTTTCTCAACATTAATCTCAATATTGAGAAAAGTACAGTATGAACTACAAGTCCACAATAGCTGACATATAAATGTTTTCACACTGCTTTTAACAACACAAAAAAACCTTCACAAACACAGGAAATTTAAGATTATTTACTTGAAAGCAATTATCGTATGTATTTTTCAAACATCAATTATTCTTTTTAGTTAGACTGCAAAATCTGTACTCCAATTTTACTCTGAAGTAGGGTATTTCCTTTCCTCATTTGAAACGAAAAATCTTCTGCAACCAATCATGCACAAGCTGAACTCAACCTCCCAAAATTTTCAAGAGAATGACACTGTTATAAGGGCTGAGTAATTTCATCAGTATGACAGGGGATGTTCTAAAACAAGCTGAAATATTTTAAAAAATGCAATACTGTAAGTAAAGCAAAAGTTGGAGAAACTAAATCACAGGCAAGGTATTGATATCTATGTTTTCCTCGCAAGCTGGGCCAAAAATGCCTTCAAAAACCTTAGGTCTCAGTAGACAAGAGGGAAAGTACTCTGGGAAGCCTACCAAAGACAAAAATACACTTGATCTCAGCATCAGATCATTGAGCCAAAAGTCGTCTGCCATTGGAGTCAGTTATCTAGATTCATAAGAAAACCCTTACCGTTGTAAAATAATAATAAAAAAAATTACAAAGTAAGCTGCCTGTTGCTCATAGCATACAGACATGGGTCCTATAAATGAACAGACACAGGAAGCTGTTTTTTCATGTAACTTTTGATGCCAACTAGTTATGGCATCTTTCTTGAACAAGTTCAAGGACTTTTTCACTTGGAGAAAAATGCATTTGGACATCAATTACCTTATTAAGCGTCCTGAATGCAAGTACACACTGAAGTTTTATTTCTATATAGGTCTCCTTACAGATTCATAAAAAATCAAACAAACCCAACCCAAAAAAGCCCCACCATAAAAATCTGTGGCAAATCTTCACTTACTGAGCCTGTCCATACTCTTAGGTGAAAGCGGTCCGAAGTGACAGCTGGTCACAGAAAATAATAGCCTAATCAGAGGCTAAAGTAGTTCTGGCAAGAAAACACGATTCAATATTTGATCTTTTTCGGATTAAAATGCAATTATAGCTATTGATATGATCATACACTCTCCAAATGACCTCTCTCACACAAAAATGATTTAGTAATGTTTTAAGTAGACTTTCTTCAAAGGTTAAATAAAAAACTGTCTGAGATTTAAAAAATGGGGGTGAGAAGGATCAAGCCCAAGGAGGAGAATAAATCAGCCTTAATATATGCAATTAGAATGTTTCACTGAAATCTTCACTGCCTCTAGAAGAATACAAAGGAAGTGTACAAGAAATTCTTGTACACGGTTCTCAGCATATAAGAAACTAACTGTATTTCTTCATGTTCCTATCAGTTCTGGGTCTATCTGTACTCAATAACGTCTGAGTTTAAGAAACGTCCCTAAGGGAGTACTGGGTAAATTTATATTTGTATTTATCCCAAAAGAAGTATCATGTTGGCAAATGTCAGTTTTGACAAAACATCCTCACCTAAGGCATAGGTTCACAGATTTTCTCAGTCACTCTTGGTGCGATTTTTCACCTCCATCAATCTAATTTTTTTCCTCACTTTTTTTCATCACAGCTATTTGTACATTCTGACAAAACCTTGAGGAAGAAGAAAGAAACACTCAGTTTTATCTGTATTTACCATTCAGTAAATCTGTCATTTCCACTTTATCAAAAGGAAGTGAGGCAGAGAAGGGCCACAGAGCGTATGTGGCGGTGAGTTAGGAACTGAACTTGTCATCTCCTGATTACCACAGCAACACTTTCTGAGGTATACAAATCAACAATGTATCCATCATCACCATTTTGGCAGAAAGCATAGGTTCAACCTCCAAGATTCTCCAGAGCTGCATTTCAACCTGAGCTATCATAAACCTTTTTCTGTCTCCTATCACAAAAACCCCAGCAACCTACAAGGTATGAAAGGTAAGCCAGAATTATGCATCCTGTTAAGTACATTTCTGAATAGGAACCATAAACAACACATTTCCAAGACTGAAACAAATGAGAGAGAATTTTATTTATGAAAATGCTAAGGAGAGCTCAACAATGTCTACATAAAGATTTCAAACACCCAGAAGACTCTGGGGAAAATAAACACACAACCCAAACCCAAAAAATTCACTCGCAGGTGTTTCATCAATGAAAGTCACTACATCAACTTATAAATACTTGAGAAAAAAAATGCAAAAATGGCCGATTTCCCCCTTCTTTTGAAGGAGACAATTTTTTTTAACCTTTTTTTTCTTTTTCTTTTTTCTTTTTTAGTTTTAATATTTGATTCACTCAGTTGGTCAGCCCAGTCAAACAAGCGGAAGTCTAATTTTCAAGCCAAAACATTCATTATCACAGCTCAGACACACAGGTCTATTTTCCTATAAAGTCTATTTTTCTTTCCACACATAGTGATCATCCTCAATGACTGAAATAGATGAAAGAAATTGAGATAAGATAGGAAGTAACATTACATAAGGGAGTATGACATTAGCTCAGACTTCAGCTCAGGACCCAGCAGAGTTTGCTGAGAAAGCTTTAAACTAGATTTGAAGAGGGACAGGGACACAGCCAGGCTTGACAGACATGAGGTGTGAGAAGGGAAACTTATAGCAACCACCAAGGCAGCAAAAGGAGACTTCAGAGATAATACCATCAGTGAGTACAAGAATCCAAAGCTACACCCACAACACAGGACTAAGCGGTGTCCCTTTCCACCCTCACTAGGACATTGATGCAATCAAATACTTCCATAAAGTGCTGTACAGCAATGCAAAAATTATGGGGAACAATCTGGAAGCAATAGAGACCCGTGTGCAATCACAGGGCTTTGATCTCAATGGGATTACAGTGATGTGGTAGGAGAGCTCCTGACTGGAACTCATGATGGACTACATGCTGTTTAGGAGACACAGACCTGGAAGGTGCTGTGGTGGAGCTGCCCTCTATGTGAGACAAAATGTGGAATGTATTCAGCCCTGCCTTGGGATGGAGGATGAGTGAGTTGACAACTTATGGGTTAAGATAAAAGGGCAGACTAGTGCAGGTGACACTGTTGCAGATGTTTGCTACAGGACATCTGATCAGGACAAGGAAATGGATGAAGCCTTCCAGAGGCAGCCTCAAAGTTACAAGTCTGGTTCATGTGGGGGTCTTAAACTACCCTGAAATGTGCTGGAAAAGCAAAACAATAAAGCACTAACAGTCCAGGAGGTTCCTGGAAAGCACTGATGACAACTTTGTGAGACAGGTAGTGGAGGATCCCACAAAGAATGGTGTGCTGCTCGCCTTATATTAACACGGAATGCCTTGTTGGTGATGTGAAGGCTGGGGGCAGCCTTGGTTTCACTGACAAGACCAGTCCCCAGGAATCTCTGACCCAAGAGACCAGCATAAAGGAATGCTGGAAGGAAGGCTTTCCATTGGTCAAGGAGGATGGGGTTAGAGAAGACCTAGGTAAACCTGACATCCACAAGCTTGTGGGCCCTGGCAAGATCCATCCAGGAATGCTGAGAGAGCTGGTGGACACCATAGTTGGGCTGCTCATGATCTTTGAAAGGTCATGACAATCTGGAGAGGTGCCTGAGGACCGGAAGAAAGCAAATGTCACCCTGGTTTTCAAAAAGGGCAAGAAAGAGGGCCCAGGGAACTACTGACCAGTCAGCCTCACCTCAATCTCTGGAAAAGCAATGGAGTGCCTCGTTCTGGAGGCAATCTCTATCCACATGGATGACAAGAACCTGATCAGGAGTAGTCAGCATGGATTCACTGAAGGTAAATCATGCTTGACCAACCTGACGGCCTTCTACAGTAAAACAACTACCTGGGCGGATGATGGAGAGCAGTGGATGCCTTGACTTCAGCAAGGTTTGCAACACTGTCTACAACATCCTCTTAGGCAAACTCAGAAGCGTGGACAGGATGAGTGGACAGTGGGGTGGATTAAGAAGTGGCTGAACCAGAGGGTCAGAATCAGTGGGACAGGGTCTGATTGGAGATCTGTCACTGATGGCGTTCTCCAAGGTTCAATACTGGGCCCAGTACTGTTTAAGTCATTCACCAATGACTTGGATGAAGGGGCAGACACCTCTCCAGCAAACTCACTGATAACACAAAGGTGGGAGAAGTAGCCAATACCCCAGAGGGCTGTGCAGCCCTTCAGAAGGACCTCAACAGGCTGGAGAGATGGGCAGAGAAGAACTTTCTAAAACTCAAGAAAGGCAAATGCAGGTTCCCACACCTGAGAAGGAACAACCCCAGGCATCAGTACAAGCTGGGGGCCAACCTGCTGGAAAGCAGCTCTGCAGAGGAGGACCTGGGGGTCCTGGTGGACAACAAGTTGTCCATGAGCCAGCACTGTGCCCAAGAAGGCGAAGGGAATCCTGAGGTACATTAGAAAAAGTATTGCCAGCAGAGCAAGGGAGGTGATCTTGCCCCTCTAGTCAGCACTGGTGAGGACACATCTGGAGTGCTGTGTCCAGTTCTGGGCTCCTCTCGGTAAGAGAGACATGGAGCTCCTGGGGCAGGTCCAGCAGAAGGAGGCAAAAACAACTGAGGGACTGAAGCATCTCTCTAAAAAGGAAGGGATGAGAGAGTTGGGCCTGTTCAGCCTCAAGAAGAGAGGACTGAGAGGGGTCCTAATTAATATACATTAATATTTGAAGAGAGGATGCCAAGAGGATGGAGCCAGGCTCTGCTCAGTGGTGCAGAGGACAAGAGGCAATGGGCAGAAATTGATGCACAGGAAGGTCCACCAGAACATGAGGAAGTACTTCTTTACCGTGTGACTGACCAGGCACTGGAACAGAGAGTTTGTGAAGTCTCCCTCACTGGAGAGATTCAAGAACCATCTGGATGCAATCCTGTGCTAAGTGCGCTTGAGTAACTCTGCTTGAGCAGAGAGATTGGACCAGATGACCCACTCTGGTCCCATCCAGCCTGGCCCATTCTGCAATTTGAGAAAAGGAGGTTTATTGTTTAGTAGTAGAAGCAGGCCTCCTTCAAGTTGTCCGCATCTGGGGGGTGTCCAGCCCACCCATGAAATAAGACAGCCATAAGTATATACCTACACCAGCATATGCTATAATCTTTTCTGCATTCTGCATAAACAAGCATCATGCAAACCACTGCATTTTGCTATTTCATACAACAAATTAAAGGCACAGTAATTTTGCAGTGAAATATCACTCTCTATGTAAAGAAATGCCCAGACTTAGGGAGCAACATACTCTCATAATCAGCATAACAAAGGCAGCATGAGAGAAAGCAACTCAACTTCTAATCACGTTTTAGCTAACAGGTTGGTAGACACAACCATATGGAACAAGTAACGCCTCTTATCTGAATGAATGGAATGCACTTCAGCTGTGTGTTTGCTATTCTTAAATTATTAAGATTATGGGCGCACTATCTACTTGAGAACAATGTAAGAAAACTAGAACACTCCAACTTCTAAAGCTCAAATACGTTCAAACACAAGGTCTCTAACATGCTTTAACTGTCCTATTCTAAAAACTTCCCAAAGAAAAAAGATAAATCATTAAAATTCAGTTGTAGTTCTAACAACAGTATATTTAAAAAATATAACTGAAAGTAAAAGACTGAAAAAGACTGAATATCAGAAAATAATCAGAGACAAAAATGAAACCTTGGATCACAGGGCTTTTGACAACTCTACTACATGACCCCTTCCTCTTGCAGTCTTCCTTCCATGTATTTAATCATCTGTTAGTAGAAATTTTTGTGGAATTGGCTGTCAAAATGAAATAGTGAGGATGATCATGTTTTCACAGAAGCAATGTTAATAATGCATGAGGAAATGCAAAATATTTAGTTGCAATTTTCTGAGCTATTTAGCAAAATATTCACTAATCTTTTGCTTCATATAAAGTATTTGGGTAAAAATAAGATCTCTACCCCAAATCCCTTCTACCTAATCAGATAAATCACTAATATAAAATAAGCAAGTAATTATTCTTTTAACTCACTCCATATATTCTCCCTTTCTCCCTTTTGAAAAGGTGCTATTTTTTCTTACCGTTAGCAACCAAAACTCTGAGTGGACAGTCCCCTGGGTAACACTCCCTATGACTCCTGTCACATTTGCAGGACCTGGTCCTCCTTGTGCAGTTTAACCTTGCCAGTATCCATTAAAGGAACAACACAGCATGGATTAAGCAATCCAGAGGTTTTATGAAGTGTGTGAATCACAACTTCATGACACAAATTATTAAGGAGCACTTGAGGGGAAGGCTTTCTTTTGGACCCCATAATTACACACAAGGAAGAACAGAACAGGGATAACAAAGCCGGACACAACCTCAGCTGCAGTTACCACGAGATGGTGGAATACTGCACTCTGAGAGGAGGTAAAAAAAGCAAAAAATGGGATCATAAGACTGGTAATATGCTTCTGAAGTACTGAATACAGTTTTGGGCTCCCCAGTATATGAAAGACACAGACTAACTGCAGCGCACCCAGCAGAGGGTCTGAAAGGTGATTAAGGGTTTGAAGCATATGAAATACGAGCAGATACTGAGAGACCTGGGACTGTTCAGCCCATAGAGGAGAATGCTCAGGGGTTTTTTTCCATTTCTAGACATTTCTGATGGGAAGGAGTGCAGAAAACTGAGCCTAATTCAAGTGGCAACCAGTCAACAGACAAAAATTAATGGATACAAATACAAGAAAACAAATTTGAAAATATGAAGAACTTCTTTTACTTATAGGATAATCAAAGACTGGAACAAGTTGTCCAGAGCAATTGTCGAGTCTCCACCTTTGCAGACATTCAAAACCTAACCAGACAGTCTCCTGAAGAACCTGCTCTAGCTGATCCTGCACTGAGATGAGACGTTGCACTAGATGATCTCTAATGGAATCTTCGGACCTTAAATATTACGTGATTCTGCACTTTGATCTATGGGAAAGCATAAATGATTTTGCCCAAGTTATTTGTATTCAACAGATACATCACTAATGTTAAATATATATATAAATTTTCAAATATTGTCATGCACATTGTTTTTTTTTAAGACTCTGAAAGCATCATGTGAACAAAACACTGTACTTGATAGCATGATCTTAATGAAATAATTGCACAAAAATATTTTGCATCAAAAAAATATATACACACATTGACACATATCTTGAATTTAACCAGAGCATGAGTTTTGAATACAGAGGGTTTGCACATTCATTCATGTTTCTACCAAAGAAGCAGAAAAACTGGAAAGAAATCTTTTGTAGGGAAAAATTTAGGTGAATGTTGAGAACCAAAGGCTTACAATATAGAAGAACTAATGGATGTGTATGTGAGAAAAATTGCAAGATAAAATTTGAATTTCTGTACTCAGGATGTCAACTAAGCCTTGTAAATTATGCATACATTTTTACCTTAAGACAACTTTGGAACACTGAAGAAACAATGCATCACAGGGAATTTACTTAAGAAAAGCTCTATCATATTGAGCCAAACGGCTCATTTTTTCTGACAATACAGGCTTTTTTCTGCATTAGTTTTTTTGGTGTCTCAGAGTTCTTAGAACTTCGTACTTTCAGAAGACCAACAACAGCAGAAATGAGTATATTAGAGTTAAAAGTAATCAAACACATTATAATTTGCACTCCTGCTGTTATAAAATACAGCAAGATAAACTTGAGACACAGTAAGCAATTACTACCAGTGCATTTCATGTACCTGGGAGCAGTAATGTTCTCACCATACCTACGCACTGGCTCTGAGTATTGCTTCAAGACTGCCTCCTACCCACTTCAACTGTCTTTTTTTCCACTCCTTCCTTGAACTAGCACTAATGCAGTCATAAGAGAAAATTAATAAAGATTAAAACTAACATAGCAAAAGAATACCTAGATGCACAAGCAGCAGACTGCATAAAAGTGGTGAAATCACATAGCTAGGGAAAGGGGCTTAGCAAGGCTATTTTCTTCAGTACCTGAATTGGTTCTCACAAAGAGTCATCATTATTATACTTCAGTTTACACTGCAGAGTAGTATTTATTCAAACAATAACTAGCCTAACCATCCTAGAACAAAGGTAGCTGAAAAAGCACTTCATATTGATCTAGAAATGATAAAATGCTCATGTTATGCGTATCATTTGCATCTTCGGCAAAAGCAAAATTTAGTCGCTCAGTGGTAGCCAGAGTAATTTTTTTAACTTACCTGCCCATGTAAACTGAAGTTGCCAAAGGAATTTTGAGACTGCAAACTGAAAGCAAGGTGCAGAATCTCTCCTAAAATCAAGAACCTCTGGTTTACTTGATGACTGAAATATTTTACAGGGGAAAAAAAAAAAGAAGGAAACCTCCAAACTTTTGGGTTCTTCTAAAAAAATTAACCTTTCTAAAAGGTTTTCCATCATTTCCATTGGCAACAACTGTGAAAGCTGAGCTGTATCTCCTCCAAAACTGCAAACTTACACTTTATTGGTTTGCATTTAGCTATTTAGCAATATTGCCTTCTTGAGGTGAGCTTAATTCCACAATTAATGGTTTTATATCATTAATAGCCCTTTCTTTTCATTTAGAGCATTTTGCCACACAATCTTTTCATACTGTTGGTTCACAGACCAAAATACCTTCCTTTTTGCTTCTGAATTTTTCTGAGCTCTCCTCTGTCTCAAGCCACCACCAACAGATTCACCTTGATTCTCTCAAGTTAAATGACTGTAATGAACTTAGTTCAAGATCAGGATTCTTTGTCCATAAGGACTACTGGTCAGACTGAGCTCTCCTCTGGAAAGTAAATCTCATTTACCCTTTTTCTACAGTGCTGACAAATACCTCAAACAAGACAACCTGAATAGTCCTATGCTTAAGATTATCCAGTAATTTTAAAAAAACATCTCTTTAAATTTACAGAAAGAAGACAGAAAAGAAAAAGGGAAAAGATCTTTCAAAAACAGCTGTAGCATGTAAAAGAAATTAGCATGAATGACTGTAGGGAAAATATCAGCAATAGGCTTTGAAGAAATCTGGCTTGGGTCACTGAAAAGAAAACAGAGGCAGATGCTAGGCTGCCTAGCCCAGGTCACTGCAGGGAGAACAACAGCTGGTTATGTGAGTCTTGCCCAGACCCAGAGTTGGTGCCTGATTCTACTGTGCAATTATTCAATACTTCCTTGATGATTTTAGTATAGGAGAAAAACTGACAAGACGACGGATTTTTTTTTTTTTTTTTTTGGTGGAGCTATGGCAAATGGAACCATTTATTTAGTAATAATACTTGATTTTATTTTCTTCTCTGTACATCCAACAAAAAGAGTATGAATGTTGACCGGCTACACATATCTACCTCTGAAACCTAAGGAAGAGTTTTTGAAGTGCTCTACCAAGTTATCAATATTTTAGCAGCTCTTAAAAGCTGTTTCATAATAGTGCAGATACTTTTAAGACTATCTATATTCACTCCATATTAAGTGTAGTATATTTTAAGACATTTTGTTTTCACATTCAAATGGGGGTCAAAAGAGAGAGTGTCCTCTGATCATTGTATCCACAATCACTTTTAGCTGAGAGTTAAAAAATTCCTTTTTATAACCTACCAACCAATGTTCAATTCAACTTTAAGGAGTTGTTGTTCATCCACCCAAGGTTTTTATTAAAACCTCTACCATTGTAATTTCTGGATTATGTTACAGAAAACTGAATTCCCATTACAGATCCTGGTAAACTGAATAGAGTTTTTAAAGTGAATTTTTCCATGATTGCCCAGCTCCCCATTTCATGACTCATGCATTCCTTCCAATCATATTATTCATCACTCCTTTTCATGAAGGCAAGAAATTATAAATGATTACCATCTTGATTTGTCTGAGCACAGAAAAAATTATCTTTAGAATCAATGGACAACTGTACTCAATAGATCAGCTACTTATTCAAAATATGTTTCACTAAAAATGCAGAATACGCTTTCAGATGTGCCTGTAGTTTTACTAATTGTTCCAAGAATGTATAGCATGCACATGCACACAATAAAGTCTCTCTCTAAGAAAGAGTCTTAAGAATAGTACTTTTTAAAGGTGACTTAAGAGAAATAAAAGAGGTTTTTTTGAGGTTGTTACCAGAATAAACTTCTCAATTCCAAGTTATTTTGACATTCACTCCCAGGTAGTACAGGTATTTATTAAGTAGGCATAGCAAGGCAAACAAAACTCGTCAGAAATTATTAAAGAAAATGTTAAGAAAATTATCTTTTGAACCAATTGAAAGAAAGAGCTTGGACACACCAGGGCAAGGAGTTCTCTAGCACAAAAAAAAAGCCAAACTGTATAGAAACAGAAAAAAAGTAAAATAAGTAAATTGAAAAGTTTAAGTCATACAAATTTCATGCTAAAGGTTACTATACCAAAGTTTAGTTCTGCAGTACTAATCTAAAACCTCTTGTTAGAAATGTTAGCAGTGAGATAAATATGTTAAAATTGGACTGTCCCAGATGCCTTGGGTCTTTTAAAACTTTAGTCAACTGAAACATGGAAGTAACTACACACATACCCTGACACATAGAAACATGCAAATCAATATAAAAAGATTTTAAAAAGGGAGAACAACAAAGCTCTTCACACTTAATATTTTTCCTGATTTCGTAACTACTATAAGGGATGTTTTTAATGTTTGCTTATCCTCCCAACAGAGTAAGGAACGTTAAATCCAGCTATAACCATATGTTGAATGCAAGAGCCTAGAATAAAGAAATAGCCTAAAATTAATGTTTATTAAATAGAATGCCATAAGAGAATATATTCAACATCTTCAGTGCTACTATCAGCTTGTTGTAAGTTACACGTGAATGTTTACATGATCAAAATTTCAGCTCAGAGGAAAAACCTATTTCAGTAAAGACAAGTCACCACACTAGGCACAGCCTTCTTCACTGAACTTCTTGCCTCCTCCCTGTATTGCTGGTAAGATGTTAGAGGCTCTTTATGGTAGGCATCTTAATGTATATAAGATATTATACCTACACCTAGAAGGAAAAGGTATGCTGGTGGAATTTTACAAGTGTGCTAACTTCATGCAAATAAGGGTAGGTTAGACTAGGAAAACTAATTTTTAGCTTCTCTCAGCACTGGAGACAGAATGAAGAACATAAACAAGACTAAGATCTTCTGACTACCACCACACTGCTAGTAAGCTGCATCCAAGGTAGATGTGTCTTGTTAGTGTAAGCAAACTTGCAAAGTGCTCCTGGATCTAGACATGACCAAACTCATTAAAATGTTTTTTGATAAGAAACAGAATCATCAAAAACATTCTGGATTTGCGGCTGATAAACTCAAAAAGCTATTTTTCTCAAGTTGCTAGTCATCTTTTAGGTGCTACTCATTCCCCGCAGTTAACATAAACTTAAAAAAACCCCACCAAGCATTGCTTAAAGTTTATATAATATTCACTACCATTACTGAAATATAACTAGTTACTATAGTTCTCATGAGGATTTATTTCACTGCCTGCAAAATAGAAGGCATTTCCTCTCCAGGAAAGGTCACCACAATACATGGACAGTTTATGTCAGGTGACTTTATGAGTATCATACGGAAGAGTTGAGAAGGGGAGATATTTAGAACCAAAAAATATTAGATTGCAGTTTACATTATGAACATCTGAGAAGCCATGTTTTGCATCAAAATACAAAACAATGATAACAGTGCAAACAGAACAATTCACAATTTACAATGCAAATGTTTAATCATGCAGACATACCTTTTAAAGTTCTTTCAGATAAAAAAGTAACATCTTTCATACAGTGAAAAGTGTGTACATAAATGCACAAATATTGTTGTAAGGAGGTAGATGTTTTGATAATATAATGACTCAGCTCTGTTATTGCTTTCAGATGTCCAACACAAAAGACCCTCTGCTTTTTAATAATCTACTGTTGCTACCAACATTAAGCCTGTAAATTCCTATCATTATACTATTGCTTATTACAGTTACACCATTTCTCTCAGATTCACATCTTCCTACAGCTCCTGTCTCCCTATGGGATCCTTAGTTCAAGTCAAGAAGAACTGCTTATTCCTTTTTGACCATGCTACAGAGTACACTCATGGACCAGGCCTGGGAACGTCTTGCTAGTTGTACCATTTTTTCTTGCAGACATTCTCTTTCTAGGCAGTGCTGCAAAGATTTTTCTGTGAAACACACAGAATTTCTACTAGCTTAAGGCTTCTTGTTTTGTTAGGTTTTTTTTAACCAAGGCCTTACTAAAATACATATTTTATGTGAATTTATATTTTAAATAATGTTTGCCATGTATCTTTTTAAAATATCAGACTCATCAATGTCAGCTCTGATCAATCCTACATCCCTTAAAACAGACTTCCAAAATGCCTTGCAAAGCAGCTACCCAACAAAGTGAAACAGAACTTGAATATTCATTTTACAAAGCCAATGCATGTGTTTGGTCACAAATACTGGAGTATTTCTCTAGTATTTCCTTCTTTTTAAACTTGTGAAGTTTGATTTGAGAGAGTGCTGATCCCTATTCTGTCAAGCAAGCTAGCGTCATTAGGATGACAAAATCAAGTCTTATTGTGGCAAGAAGAAACATCATTTAGTGTCAACAACACACTGCTATTGATTTGAACTCCTCCTTGCCTCACGGGTGAAATAACAAGCTCCTACACACAGACTCTCTAAGCATACCAATAGAGGAAAGAGGCAAGAAAAATACTAAAAATGGCTGTATTAAAGATACAACAGGAAATATGTGACTCATGAGATGCAAATTCTTTTATCTGTATGAAACAAATTGAAGAAGAGCTTAATATGGCTTCTGCAATTTCTATGGAGTTAGATTAGAACAGAAATACACCTACCAATAATATACCAGATTTAGGCTTCCCAACCAGTATCTCCTAACTGTTCAGCACTCTCTGTGAAACAAGTCAGCTTCATTTTCATTATCTAATACTTACTAATCATTTTTCTAAAATGTCGCCTTATTTTAGCATCCCAGTTCACCATTTCAGCAGAAATTATCCTTTCACAATACTGGTAGGATCTCTTTAAAGCAGAGCTAAGAACTGTCAACACAGACAGGTTCACTCTTTTCCTATTTCTGAACAGACTCAGAAAAAAAATGTATCTTTCTTTTTAAAAGATATAAAAAAGAATAAACCTGTGGTCATGCAACATCAATATAAATACCACTTTGTACAGTGACCTGGTTTTGGCTGCAAGAGAGTTCCTTTTCTTCTTCAGTAGCTGGTACAGAGCTGTGTTTTTGATTTAGGATGAGAATAATGTTGATAACACACTGATGTTTTTGTTGTTGTAAAGCAGTGCTTAGTCTAAGCGAAAGGACTTTCCAGTGTCTCATGCTCTGCCAGTGTGGAGGTGCACAATAAGCTGGGAGGGAGCACAGCCAGGACAGCTGACCCAAACTGGCCAGAGGGATATTCCATACCACAGAACATCATGTCCAGTATGTAAAATGGGGGGAGTTGACCAGAAGGGGTTGATCACTACTCAAGGACAGGGACAAGCTAGGTATCAGACAGCAAATGGTGAGCAATTTTTTTTTTTAATTGTTTTTCTTGGATTTTATTCATCCTCTCTTTTTGTTTTCCCTATTCTCATTAGTATTATTACCATATTTTACTCTATTTCAACTTCAAAATCTCATGGGTTTTACCTTTTCCCAATTCTCCTCCCCATCCTATCCAGCAGAGAGGGGAGTGAGCAAGGGGCTACAAAGTACTTGGTTGTCAGCTGGGTTAAACCACAACACACATCAATAGTTCTTTTTCTAGAACTTAAAGCTATATATTTAAACAAATCTGCAAACTAAAAAATGCAGTGAGATGAAATACTACTTGTGTTGCCTAACTGCACCCAACATTTAAGCTAATTTCAAACACTTTTGTAGCATCAATTTAGCATGCTAGAATTCCATAGTCTCTCTCTTAAAACATGAACAAAGTAATATACAAGGCATAAAAAATTATTTCAAGATAACTTCTTTTTAAAAAATACTGAAGTATATGGAACAAAGCTATTTTCATACCACATCCAGAAAATGGATGAGGTGTGAAAGAAATCTCTTGTTTAATGTGACCTTTGGCTGTACTTTCACTTGTCATCATTATGAAGTAGCTACACTCAGTGCCAACACATAAGCTGGGTTGTATTACCCCATAACAGTAGTAGCATGTCTTTCAGAGAGTGTTTCATACTTCAAGAAGCTGGTGGCAGAATGCGCTGACAGCACTTACCTTTGTTGTTGCTTATAATAGGTCTTATTCAACAATAAGACCTCATTTACAAAAGGAAATAAGAGTGTACTAAATTTCAGAGAGCATATCGCATAAACTAGTATATGTTGAGGAACTCCCTTGGAGTTCTCAGCTTCAGTGAAAACATTCAAATAAGGAGAAATGTAAATTTCAGATTGGAACTCTGCCCCAAATAATAATATTCAGAGCTTTGTTACTGTGCACAGACCAAAAATACTGCATCATTAAGATCTGAAACATACTTGACTTTTCTTAACGCATGTAATTAAGAAAATATTTCTGGAAAGCAAATGAATTTGAAATTCAAGTAAGATTAATAGAACAAATACGACAAATTTACGTTTTATACAATGGTAGAAAGCTGCAGAATAAAAATCAGTAGCTATCATTATCTCAAGCTGTTCATCTAACACCACAGAGAGAAAAACTATTGATACATACTGTACACACATTTTTATCCATGTATATAAATCAAAGGAAACAGCTTCCTTTAAGGCAAGCATATGAAGATACTAAAGCAAGATACAAATTAAATATTCATACATTCAATATTTCAAAATAAGGAATTTGGATATACACATGCATAATTTAAGTTCTATAGTGAAACCTGTCTACAGAGGCCATTTCTACTGTATTTCAACAGCACTGAAACTTGAAATGTACAATGCAGCCTTTCCATGCTGTGTTAAAACTTTAAAGTATATAGTAATTCATTTCAAGCACTAAACATAGAATAAAGGCCACATTATGCACATGGCACTTTTGCAGAGGAACTGCTGCTTTGCCCTATTCATTACAGCTCTGAAACAGGGCTGCCAGTCCCAGCCTCTCCTGCAAGGTGGTTTCAGACTGCCCATGATATTCAGTGGGAACCGAGCCCAAACAGGCAACTTCAGGAACAAGGTGGCTCACTGGCCCTGAAAAGCCCATCAGTCAGGATTCAGTCCGAGTCAAATTCTCATCCCAGGCACCAATTTTAAACTCTGTTGAGCTGGTGCTCACACATAAAGACTGAAATTGGCCCCTTACGCTGCCCATACACATTCACTCAAGCCTCTATGAAGATGGTATTTCAGACCTTTTTGATTGGCAAAGGAACACCAAAAACAGGTTTCACACTATGTTGTGCACTAGAAATGATTCTTTGTGATCACAGAACCTGAAAGTAGTTTACGTACAATAACAAAGACATGTTAAATTTGAAGAGCTTATAAATTCCTATACATGTAAAAAACCCTGTGGGGGAAAAAAACCCCTACTATCCACCTTCCTCCCCCCAACACATATCGCATTCTGCATGTGTCTAAAGATGCCACCATTCCTTCCCATGTATTTAAAATCTTGCCACTAAAATAGAACTCTCCATATGGGTTATTAATGTGAATATTTTATTTTCTTATTAAAAGTTAAATGTATTAGCTCAAATATCAACAGTCTCATTTTAAAAACATCCATTTCACTGGGACAAAAATATCTCAAGTTAACTTGAAGAATAATTAAAGAGTACTTATTAAGGGGAAAATAAAACTACTCTATTTCTACACAGTTTAAAGTAAACCTCTTTGCCCATTAAAGGTCACTCATTTGATCTTGACACACCTATGAAATCATAGAAGAAAAAGCTAAATAAGTAGAAAAGTGATGTTAAGCAATAAAAAACTAAACAAAATTAGTATCTACATGGTAAATTACTTCATTGAAAACCATCTATGGATTCTGCAAAGAATATACTTTTGCCTTAGAGCTAGTACTTTAATTTTCAAGAACCAAGAAAAAAAAATCAAAACTAGTCAGTAACAATGCAGCGTCGAAAAGCAATAAACTCAAAATTAAGTTATAAATAATTTAAAGCATGTCATGAAGATGTATTAATAATTCATCAGATAAATAATTTACTAAATAATCAAATAAATAAATAATGAAATACATAAATAAATCAGCAAATAAATAATTCTGCAAAATAACCTAAACAATAAGTCACTAAAACAAATGACAAACCTACAAAACTACAATGATTTTCTAAATTCTGATAGTTTTAAATAAACAAATGTATATAAACTAGATCAATCTTTGGTGGATAGAGAAATATTTTTCACTGCTATTGGTGAATTCCTGATTACACTGCACAAGGATACAATTTTAGATTTTACAAGAGTGCAGTTTTTCCCTTGTAAATTATTAACACAATTGCTACAATACATCCTGCCCTGTATTTTACATGTAATCCCTTTATGCAGCTCATTTTTCCCCCTAAAAATGAAAATCTCTTTACAACATTCTTAATTCACATATTTTTTCTTTTTTTCATGGGTGCAGTACTTACAACACTGCAATAGCCTTCTTGGTGGTTCTCTTATTGTCTTCTGCAAACCTTCAGAAGTTTTGCTGCAGGGGAAAAACAAGTAGAATAACCTTAATTATTACAGATGGTATCTCATTCATTAGCAGATGACAACATTTTATTTGAAAGCACAAGAAAAGCTGTTTTATAATTCTACAAAGCAACTTAATGTGAAACAACCATTACAGTTTGCAGACTACCGAAAGTTTTTAGAAGTCTTTGGTGGAACGAGTTCAAGCAGACTGAGGCCTGTTTCTTGTATTTAAGCTGACACACAATCTGTGCAAACTGGCACTAATTCAGATGTAAAGATAAACCATGAGAAGGACAAAATACTTGGCTGACATCTAATGTTATCCTTGATTTTGGAAGTTCATAGTCCTTGAAAGAATACAGTGAGATCATTTAATATCCACTATCTAAGTACATTCAAAATTTAATTAGAATACTGCACTCCAAAGCCAACATGGGTACCACAAAGGTCAAAATCCACTCTTCTCCTCAATCAATTTGCAGTCTCCATTTATTTTAATGAATAATACTGACAGTCGCCATAGCTTTGTTCAAAGTGGCATTCTGTAAATATAGCAGTTGAAGAAATGTGCCACAAGTGTAATCATGTTATCAACTTTTATTCTGTAAAAAAGGTTTATTTGCTTTCTTCTATAACACACATTACATACAAGAAAGAGTGAGATGGTTTTATAAACCATGCTACTGACATGGACTCTTTATCTCTGTACTGGATTGTAAAAATGAAGGAATACATCAAACCTGAGGTTATGTATTGTATACATGCACAGTTTTTTGCTATGTGTTTCAAAGGAAGTAGTATGCAGAGTTGTTTCTGCAAGTAATATCTCAAATTGCTGATGGTACTGCTGTATTTCAGCATTTAAAAGCATAAACAATAATTTACTCTTAAAACTACCTGGGCACGTTATATTTAACAAGTCTCAAATTCTCTTTAGGGATTATAATAAGAAAACACTTTGCTTAATCATAAATTTTATATTTATCTTGGCTAAACACCCTCCTTTGGATAGACTGCCATGTTTTGTCAAGAAAAATCAACCCAGTGGAAATGAAGTACTTGTTCTGTTGTGTGGTCATTCAAAAGAGTATGTAGAAGTAATGTAAATGTGCACCAGCGCTGCTGATAATTTCACGCTCTCATACACTCATTTCAATTTGCTTTAAAAAGGACTATTCCTCCTGGCTAAATACAGTCATCATGAAAAAGCATACCTCCCCTTTGAGCTAATAACACTGCAAGCCCCAAGACACAAAAGTACAAAAACTTCTATATTTTAAGGAACGTGAAGAACTTTCTTCTCACAGTACATGCTTCTGAAGTGGGACAAATGAGACTGTTTTTTTTCTTAAGGTATTCTCATTTAGTGCACAGATTTCTGTTTGAAAATGACAATTCATTCCCACACCACATCTCTGAATCCCATCCACCCCCAAAACAAATAATATATATCCAAAATGTTTCTTTTTAAAAGCAATGTGTCCTTGTAAAAGCAGTCTATACTTTCACGAATTAAAAGATTTGGAGGATTACTGGGGCATATAATGGCTCTGGAGGTTCTGGAATCAGACCTTCTATAGGAAGAACCATTTAGTCATAGAGCATTCATCTGCAGCTTTGGAGCCTCTGGTAGCAAAGTGATTTTTCACCAATGAGTTACAGTAGAGCTAAAACTGTAATTAGTTACTGACATCTTAAACCCAAATTTTTTTCTTTCTTTTAAAATTTACTTATTTTTTAATTACTTTCAAGTTTAATTTGGGCTCCTAATCTATGGTTACAGAACTCACCTCCTCACACGACTACGTCTGTCTAAGCTGGAAGGTCATAATTCCCTGCTCAAGTAAGACATGTAAATCATTTAAAGAAGGACACAAACCAGCCAATGACCTGGAATACTGCCACCTTTCTCCCACTTGCAATCACATGCAAATTCCATTCTACACAAGAGGCAAAGGACAGAAACTGAATTTGATTCCATTCCTCTCTTCTGCCAGCTGGTCCTTTTCCCCCCAACCCTCAAATATCGTGTAAGTGCCTTGCGAAACAGATCACAAGAAAGATTTGTCAACAATAGCCTAAAGCAGAAGGCACTGATGGTCAGGTGTATGTCACAGAGCAGAAGAGCAAAAATCGAGTAATTCTGTGTGTTCTCTGCTCTGCCCAGTCTGGGAAGCTGTGCTACAACAGGGAGGCTCCCTTGCTGGCACTCAGTTTGGGTCATAATTCAAGGACCTGGATTGTACCACTCACCTAAGAACAGATTTCAAATATTTACAATGGCAAAATTATAAATAAGGCTCACAGTAAAAGGACCTAGCAACAAGCTATTCTGTTCTCCATCTTTTGATATTGCCATCATCAGAAAGTTTTAGTTTGAAGGTACAAATCAGACCAAAAGAAAACACATATTGCTGCTTCCTTCCTTTGGGAACTCATGAATATAGGAGACAGGGTAATTTTAGAAAGAGATTACTGTGTAACATAAAAAATTAGGATTTTTTTTCTTTAATACTCAGGAGTAAACACAGGGAGAAAGGCTGGACAGACCTGCTTAACCAAATTATAGTTAATGTAAGGCACTGACCAATTAATTCTGACCCACTTTTCAAGGGTTCTTGGAATCGTTATAAGATACACAAAATATTTTGCATTATCAATGAAAAAAAATAAAAGAAACCGCAATGGATTACTGTATTAGGGAACTTGAATGATGTATAAATCTTTCAAGATCAGAACATTCATTCTTCTGCCACAATTCCCTCCCTCTATTTATTAAAATTGATCAATTAAATTAAAGATTAACTATTTGGTTCACTTCACATAGAAAGATAACTTTTGTGATTCAGTACAGTCCTTCACAAAAATTTTTAACCTATCACTGTTTTTTAAAAATTATAAAAAGTAGTGTTTGTTACATGTATTGATAAGCCTAACTAAAAACTGTAAAAGTAACTCAGTCCTTCAATGTTATAGGATAATTTTGAGTATGTTCTTAGTAAAAACTTTGAGTATTTCTGAATAACTTTTTAAGCAGCTTCTTCCAATTGTCTCTAAGGAAAAAATAAATTTTTAAATATTAAAATATAGCAAAATGTTGAATCCCAAAGTACTGAATCAACTCCTATCAATACAAGATATAGCTCATTTGACTGTCATGACCCATGTTTCCTAGTCGATTTTTAGATAAAAACAAGTAGATTACCAGCAAAGGTTTATCTCAAATTCCCACATGTACAGCATGCCACAGTAAATATATGCAAATCAACCTCTTTCTCCTCTAGTTTTTTTGAGCTGACAACTCGTATGACCTGAAGCCATGGTTAACGATTACAATTATTTGACTTTCATATTTATACAATCAGTCATCAGATATGCATGTTAATTGATTTTAATAGATAATTTTGTATTCTAATGATCAACAGTAAATGTACATTTTACCAATCTCTTGATTTATAAGAAAATAAAACTTGTATCAGTTCTCACAATTAACCCTTCATTGTATTGATTTGCAGTACTCAGGGTGAACTTCTCAATAAAAAGTTAACCTAGAAGTACTCCAGACTAAGGGATCTTAATTTTGGTATCAAGATTTACTTTCCCAATTAAAGACACTCTTCATTGTATTTAAAATTTATTTAAACAATGCACTGTTGATCTATTAGAAATTATGAAGCATAATTTATACTTAAATGGACTGGGCAAAGAAGTAGTTTGCAGTCATTTAATATTCATATTTTGATACTTAAAAGTTTGTTTCTCTTTTTCAAAGAACCATAGTCATGCACTCCTTGATTTTAATGAGCCCTCAGATGTCATTATATATGACAGAGGACAACACTACATTTAAGATCCTTACTTTTCAAGTAATTCGCTTAAGGCTAAAGGGTTCCTCTGTTGTCGTCACTAAATATATTAACTGAATTGGTTACTTTTTTTTTTTACATGGCTGAAAATTTATTCTTTGCAATTAAATTTTTATTTTGGATGCCCTATTTATTGAAGCATAAAATACAAAATTACAAATTGCACACATTTTCATGCAAAGGATTGACTATTTTCTAAGATTATACAATGTGCAATCATTATCTTCCACAAGTAATGGTTGTTCTTCTTTAATTCTATTCATATAGAAGAGTGGATATTGTATCTTACTCTCAAAACAATCAGATAATGTTTTGTCCTATAGAAGGGCTCTCCCAATTTAAGCCTTAATTGCTGTTGCACTAAAGGATCATGCACCAATTTTGGTAAAGCAAGAGCTACTGGATCCCTTTCTCAGCATATTTTAATACCAATGTAGATATTTTAATTTCTGTAAAATGCAGAATCTTTCTATTTTCTAAAAATAACTGAATGAGGAGCAGAGGCTATTCAGCTTTTATCCAGGTGAGCTTTGTACACTTCAAGTTCTGCTACTATTCTTTTTGTTTGTTAGTTCCAACTAATTTCAAGTGAGATTTATCCACTATGAGATTCTGAGACATTTTCCACAACAAAAACCAAGAGACACTAGCACACTCATGTAGATGGACAACGCTTATTCAAGTTCCTGTAATAGACCAGGGAGAGAAGAAACTCAAAGTCACATTACCACAACCATGAATAGGACCACCTTAACCCCTAAAACACTCTTTAATGGACTTTTCTGATTTCTAAAAAGTCTTGATTTCACAGTGAAATGATGAGAAAGTTAGTAAATATAAGACAGGACTCTCTTGCTTACTTAATTGCTATTTTCCTGAAACTGAAATCCTGAAATGTCTAGCATCATGACAAATACTGATGATGCAAAAAATTCTCTTCAATCTTTCCCTTATTGGGAAACAACTTATTGGTCTTCAATACATCTTGATTTAATTCTGAACATGATGAGAAAGTCTGCAGGTCTGCAGAAAGAGAAAATACATTCCACTCTAATTACTAACCCCATTTTAACACCATAGATATCAATGCAGAAAGACCCTGGTTTCCCTTCTACAAATCAGTGCTATGGAGTTAACCACGTTGAAGACTGACTGTAGGGTTTGTACTTTTACAGCCAAGGCAGACCCTAAGATAAACAGAAGGGTGAAGTAAAGATCCTACACTTTCTACTCCAATATAAACAGCCAGAAGAAAATAGTGGGAAATAAAAGACAAATACTCTAATAAAATCTACATATATATTTTACATGTAAATATCTAATAAACTTAGAAAATAGATGTAACTTCTAGTTTCAAAAACTGATACCCCCACTTTTCTTTAAACCTGAGTGTTAAAAATGACAAACCTGGTCATGTCAGCTATGAAGAAAAACAAGTAAAATTTAACAACAGCATTAAGTATGGGCTGACTGAGTCAAAGAAATCCTACTCTGACTCGTAAATACAGCACATTACATCACAGTAAATGGGGTTACATGAAGCTGCCAGTCACTAGTGGGGTTCTGCAGGGCTCCATTTTAGGCTACTGCTCTTCAGTGTCTTCATAAAATATTTGGACGTAGGACTCATGTAATGTATAGTAACTTCGCTGACAACACTAAATTGGGAGGAGCTGTTGGTTCCTTCAGTAGGAGAGAGGACTTGCAGAATGATCTTGGCAAATTACAGGGCTCAGCAACCACTAGCAGTATCACCATTTACAAGGGCAAATGCTGGATTCTGCACCTGGGACAGGGCAGGCCTGGGTTTATGGACAGACTGGGGAATGAGAGGCTGGAAAGCAGCCCCATGGAAAGGGACCTGGGGGTCCTGGTCAGTGGCCAGTTCAATCTGAGTCAGCAGTGCCCTGGCAGCCAGGAGGGCAAAGCCTGTCCTGGGGTGCATCAGGCACAGCATCACCAGCCAGGCAAGGGAGGGGATTGTCCCCTCTGCTCTGCACTGGGGTGGCCTCAGCTCGAGTGCTGGGGGCAGCTTCAGGCACCACAATATAAGAAAGACATAAAGCTATTAGAGAGCACACATAGGAGGGCCACAATGATGATGCAGGGTCTAGAGGGGAAGACATACAAAGAGCAGCTGAGGTCACTTGGTCTGTTCAGCCTGGAGGAGACTGAGGGGAGACACTGCAGTTACAACTTCCTTGTGAGGGGAAGAGGAGGGGCAGACACTGATCCCTTCTCTGTGGTGACAGTGCCAGGACCCAAGAAAATGGCCTGAAGCTGTGTCAGGGGAGGTTTAGGTTGGATATTTGAAAAAGGCTCTTCACCCAGAGGGTGGCTGGGCACTGAACAGGCTCCCCAGGGCAGTGGTCATAGCACCGAGCCTGAGAGAGTTCAGGAAGCATTTGCACAATGCTCTCAGGCACAGGGTGTGACTTGGGCCTATCCTGTGAAGGGCTGGGAGTTGGACTTGATGATCCCTGTGGGTCCTTTCCAACTCAGGACATTCTATGATTCCATGATTCATTTAAGTTAGAATTTATATAAGCATTTTCACAAGGTCCCTGAACCTAGGTGAAAGCAGAAACAAACAAACAAAAAATACTATTTACTACTCACTGTTTTAAAAAAGTATGTCTCATCTTAAAGACTGTTGATTAGAAGTAGCATATGATTAACAATACTCAGTGTATTTACTAAAAACTGAGAGGAAACAAAAAGTAGTAAGCAATTGGTGATCCTTTCCGATACTTTCTTTATGTGAATAATTGCAACTACAATAAATTCCACACTTAAAGGTTCAAGTAAGGCTACTTGGAGAAAGAAGACCAATAAAACACATTCTGGAAATTGAGAAAACAGTGTAGCTAAAAACTGCCCAGTTCTAAGACAAACATTATGAGCTCAGGGATAGCAAGGCACCATCCAGACACTATGGCCAGTTTGGATCACTGAGACTATCTATTAAAGGGATCAGGACAGGGACAACTTAGGGAAAAAAATCCAAAACTTCAGTACGAGTGGCTTAGTATCAAATAGTCTATGCGCAATTTAGTCACAAAAATTAAGATGAATCCATGAAATACAGAAAACCACTTATTCTGCTGCCCCTGTTGCACAGTAATGTGTCCTCTGCCACTATCTCACACAGAAGAAATAAGCATGGAAATGGATACATTTAATACAACTAGGTAGGTAAGTTTAGTTACATGTATCCACAGGTGATCAGATTTGATCAGATATGACCAAAAATCATCAGGGATAAGGGTCTTCCCTTGTCCTTGATGCAGAAGGTATAGTCTTTAGGATGTTTAGTTAACTTCATACCAAAAACATTTCTCTACTTTGCAACTCATTGTACAACCTCAACAAAGAAAAAAATGTATTATCAGCTCGATCAGTTCTGTACAGCCATATGAACTCCAGCAAAGGTGCAAAGCATGGAAGGAAAAATATCAAAACATGGGAACACAGGGAGGACAAAAGATATTATTGATCATTTTGATGCCAAATTTATCTAAGCCTGCACACAGGTTATCTAAATGTGATAAAAATCACATTCTTAAAAGCTCCAAGTATCAATTTGTGAAACAGAAAACATTATACCACCTCCAAGAAATTTTATTTCTACCAACACTTGGACTCCCTAAACATCACTCCATTTTATCATGGTGACTGAATTCCAATGGACTTGCTAACATTAAGAAACAGATTAATAAGAATAGCATTAGTTTGCTTGCATAAAACCAGCCCACTACTTGGATGCTGCCTGTCTATAACAAAGTGGCACATGAATACTGCATAAATGACCAAACGCCTCTTCTGACATGAAGACTCCTGAGACTCCCGGTGTCAGCAGGAGAACTATGCCTTGTGGCATCCAAATGGACACAAACATAGAAACTTCACTGCTAAGAAAAATGAAAGGCTGCACAGTTTCTCTTAGAACAAGTGAGTATTTTACACAGAATCATCAAGTTACTGAATGCAAACCACAGCAGAAAACTGCTGCAAATTTCAACCCTGTTAGTGGATAGATGAATTTAGGGAAGAGGATGTTAGTATCATCAACGTAGGGCAAAATTGCTGGGTTTTATTTTAAACATGCTTAAACTCAACATTTTAACTTAAACATTTAAGAGTGATTTTGGTCTGTAAGTTTTACATCTCTTGCCACCTGAAGCTGGCGATCCAAATGTCTGTAATAGCGCATTTGAAATGCTGAGTTATATTAATCTCATACTAACTATAGCAGTTCAATTTCAACAAATTTCTCAGGGTTTTTGCATATTGCTGAATAAATGACTCTGGAATTAGTTTACTTTTCTTGGAGGCATTATATGAGATTATTTCTTAGTCTCCTCCTCTTTGATTTAGTACACATCTTCAGATAATTTATTAATGTTTTGGATATCTCATTCATCATCTATTATTACTGGTGTCATAAATTAGAGGAATGGAACAAAGCACTGGACTATACACTTTTTCCATATTCATCAATAAAACAGCTACCTCTGTTAGAAAGCACTCTGTAAAGTAGTTGGTTTATCCACTAAGGTGAGATCAGGAGCAGTTTTTTAACTCAAATCCCAAAACAAATTATAGTATAAGAGGCTATTAATGAAATAAAAAACAGGGCTTCGCCTTAAAATATAAAATAGCAGAAACACCTGGCCAGCAAAACACAAAACAACATATCAGACATTGTTATGTCCTCTAAAATACTCAGATGAATTAGAAGGCTGATGAATGCCAGTTTTACCTGGAAAAAATGGATTAACTGTTAAAAATGCTACAATTTTGTCAGCATACTATAAAACAGTAAAAAGAAGGCAAGATTTAACCAACAGAAATTTAAATGTCAACATATAAATCAGTGATAATATTGCTAAAGAAGACAAGTTGCCTGAACTGGTGGTAAGTAGGAAAAATTAAATCCCTTGCCCTTTTTTGCTTTTTCTTTCTTATTTTTTTTCCTTTTTGATACTCTAAACACAAAGGACATCAGAAAATACAATTGTTAAAATTTCACAATATTTTCAAGGTAATGGATATTAGTGGGAATCCTACAGGTAATAAATTACGTAGTAGTATATCATTCTATATAAAGTACCTAAAAAGAGACAGAAATAACATTATTATGAAAACATTAACTACTGACTTAACAAGGTCATTATGCCTGCATTAAATGACATATGTGAATTAAGTCTGAATACCCAAAACTTCAGTTTTTGTTGTTTTATGTAGAGACTGTTGATATATTGTACACATTCACTGTTAACATTCCTTTATCTAAAAGTAAATCTCTCATTAAGACAAATTAGTATTTTGCATGGTGTAACAATACTGCACTCACCTTTTTTCTGTTTCCTGAAAATATTTAAGCCAGGTTTAGAACTTCATTAATGAAATGAGATACAGAATTTAAGTTCTTTTAATATAGAAGAAAAGAACTCCAAATGTTAGATTTGAATTGGATATAATGGTTCATATAGCAACTGTGTATCTAATTTCTATGGGGGAAGAAATTATTTCTTCTTTAGGCATTATAGGTTAGATATTTCAGGCTCCAATACGACCTGAAAACAACAAAATAAAATGTTCCAACTAAATAAAAAGTTTCTTATTGTGCCACCTCTAATTCAGGACCCTCACTATTTTCTATAGAATTTCTATATTTTCCTTACAGAACCTTCACTATCTAGAGCAACTGATGATTAATAAAACACACTTGCACCAATGCCCTTTAAAGCTAATTCAAGTGAACACATACGTACACTCTCCTATAGTTACAACTAACAGTGGAACAGAAAATTAAATATATGAGCTGCACCTTTTGTTAGTCTCCGATTTGATCAGTTTGGCAATGATCATACCTCTTATTCATTCTATAAAGGCAGTTTGCAATCAAAAAGAACCTTATCATTACATGAAGAAAATAAGTAGTACCCTCTTTGTACTAAGGTGCACTTGGCTTGAGGACTTACATAAAGCAGAGGAGTCAACCCCTTCTCTGATTGAGAGCAGCCATTTGCACTCTCACTCTTATCTCCGCCTCACTTCAGATAAAAATGCACATTGTCAGGGAAATGCTGAAAGTTAATCTTCTCTCTAAGAATTACAATATTCACCCATTGGTGGGTCCCCTGAATTCCATTTTTAGCTTTGGTGAATTTCTAACTTGTACAACGGGAAACTTTATTACACAAGAGACTGTAAGCATGTCATATCCAAAATGTCCAGCAGCAATCCAGAAGTAACAGATAATTCTGTGGTGAGAAAGGACTTTATTGAACCAGGTTTCCCATTACTGATGTAATTGCAACTGAGGGAGTAATCAAAAAAATGAAGTGTTGGCAACAGCAACATTCCCTTATGCAAGAGTTTCCTGGACTTAGTGTTTTCAAACTATCTGAGATTTTTTCCCTTCCCATCTTTTTGTTCACTGAATGAAAAACTTATGCCTGCACGGAATTCTTAACAGAACCTCAAATCAAGGAACATACATGGTTAATTTATTTCAGATCAACTTCAATATATTAATCTTGGGATGCCTGGAAGAAGGTTTTTCTTTTCCTCATCCCAAAGAGATTCCTTATCTAAAACTTTACAAAAAAATTCCAGTGAAGGGTAGCTTCATTATTTTCCAGATAAATAAGCAGGAAACCTGTTCTATATTCTGAATACACAATTTCACTTGTTGGTGATAGATTTTAACATTAATTAATGACTGTTATAAAAGTACTGAAAAACCATGTAAAGAATATTTTAGCTCAGCCCAGATGGAATTTGGAACACAAGAGTCAAATTTCCTTAAATAATTATGCCAATGTAACTTTCCTTTAACTCTTGCTACCTAATTCTCGTAACTTTCAGGTCTACTGAAAATGTTGTCAATGAAGAAGAAGTTGCATGGTCAATAGACAGCAACCAACCACCGAGAAGTAAACAGAAATAACATTTCTTTGGTTACAACACAGAATAAAAATTCAAATCAATGCAATCTTGAATTAAATAATTTATTCTTTTAAAATTTACTTTTACTGAAGGTCCTCCAAGACACAAAGTCCTGTCTTCTTTTTAACATCAGAAGTCCAGAAGGCTTCAGGTATTTATGTACCTGCTAGACAGGATCAGTACTTGTGGATGTTGACTCTTAACTTGGTTTTAAGGGACATCATTGTTATATTCTGTAATCAGAGAAATTACATGAAATTTAAACCTTTGCTTCTCTGCAACACCATATCCTCTAAATTGTACTAGTACAATTGAGTACCTATTCTCAGACAGACATATTTTTAAGCCCCATGTATCAAAATATTCATTCATGTCGTTGATCAGAAGCACATGTGGACCTGCAATAATCTAACACATTTGCCACTGGGACAAAAGGCCAAGCAGGACACTTGAAATCTTTTAACCACAACATAGTGGTTAAATGCAAGAGGAGAACTGGGAAGATGGTATTCTGAAGCAAGCAGACAGGTAGCAGTGGAGGGCCAAAGCTCACACTATCAGGACCAAAGACAAACCCTTCCACAGGGGGCTGTGAGACTAATTTCCTCGACTCAATTATGACCACTAGTAAAAAAGTTTACTACAGCTACATGATTTAACAACTGTTAAACCAGTGCTACTAAATTCAGAATCCACTAAAAACATACTACAAATTGTCTCAAAGAAATAGGGCTTGTTTACTTCTCATTACAGTGTCAGTGAGTCAAAGAGTTGATCTTAAACAACAAAAGCCTGACAGACGAAAATGCCGCCAGCTCTGTCAGACTCCTGGAAGATAAAGTCAAGGCTCAAATGATTGCGTTGATCTTTGACTGAAACTGTAAAACAAGTCAGTTTCTTCAAAGCCAAACATAACACTGAAGCCAACAATAAGGAATGTTTTAGTTTTTTCCACACAATGAATTTTTTGATGCCATCAGCTCTGGAAGTTTTTAATCACACTAAAAAAGCGTTAGCAAGGCAAATATATTTGACCCAGGCCCATAAGCAACCACAGGACTGGTTTTCCTGTCTAATCTTATTTTTCCTTCTCTCACCTAAATTCCAGCATGAATACTTCTTAATAATAGATACTCTGGAATTTTTAACCTATGGTTTTTTTTCTTTCACTATCTAAATCTGAACAATAGTTCATATTTTTTCACTGACTCAACTCCAAAGTATCTGTATTTTATCAGTCACATGGAAATTGGAGTGCCACTCACAAGACTTCAAGATAACACCAACATAGATCAGAATCAAAAATTCATCTAAAGTCTAACAAACTTAAGACACATGATTTTATGCTTTTAACTTAAATAAAGGTAATTTAAAATACCGTGTTGACGGTTCAGAAGTTATTCTTAGTTATCCTTCCTGAGCTCCTGATTCTCAGTATGACCACCTATATGTTACATAAGTCTCCCCATTCCTTTTTTAAAAGGTTTTAAAACATTCACTACATCCCATTCAATGTATGTTTCAGTGTAATTTTACAGTGTATTTATAAGATTTCTGCTGCTACTCATTAAAAATCAGATTCATCAATGTTTACTTTCTAATTTTAGGCATGAGTTTATCTGAAGTAAAATTTTAACCCATACAAAGGAAACTAATTTTTACATACTGCAGACGTCATAAACCCCACAGAAGAGTAACAGCAGAAATAAAGTTAATGACTAGAATCAGAGCCAGAAACACTGGCAGACAATAGTTTAATTTAACCGATTCCTGCACAATCTCTTCTTCCCACCTCTCACCTCCAGTAAATTTATCTTGATTATAACTCTATCGGTCAGTTCAAGTTTGTTCAGCTGCAGGTCTTTCCATCACTGACATCAACAGTGAAGCCACTCAGGACTTACAAGTACAAATCAATTTTGTCTTCCTGGAACAAATCTTAGACATCCAGAAGCTCAGGACCCTGATATTTAACTTCAGGAACTAAGTGCTTAGTAGGCATCTGGAAAGTAATGAATTACTTCACTTAGCCATACCAGCACTTTATTATCCATTTTACGTAAGAATTCATAACGATAACAAGTGTATTGCTTGGCATGGAGCAAAACCATGCAGGCAACCAACAGATATTTCCTCTGACCCCTGTCAGATCGATTAATTTTGGTAACAGAGACAAATGCCTTCACAACAGCAGAGCAAGACAACAGAATTCCTCTAAAATGATAGAAAAAGAATACATGCTGTGAGGTGAACAAGGTTTTAAAAATAACTTCACTGAAGTAATTCTCTATACCATTAGTAAAGCTGTTTTCAGTAATGTACAGCATGTTACACAATACTTTTTAGTAAAATAATTTCATTACATCATATGCTTGCCAGGAAAGGATGGCATAGGCTACCTATCCAGAATGCTTGCCATTACAAACATCCATTTCATTTTAACACAATAGAATTTTTTAGGTTGGAAAAGACCTTTAAGATCATAAAATCCAGCCATGAACACTGCCAAGCCCACCATGTCCCAGGTGCCACATTCACACATCTTTTAAATACCTCCAGGGATGCTGACCCAACCATTTCCCTGGGCAGCCTATCTCAATGCTTAACAAATCTTTTGGCGAAGAAATTTTTTCTAATATCCAATCTAAATCTTCCCCAGCACAACTCAAGGATGTCTCCTTGTGTCCTGTCACTTGTTACCTAGAAAAGAGGCCCCCACCTGCATGAAACCTTTTTTCAGGTAGCTGTAGAGAGCAATAAGCCTGAGCCTCCTTTTCTCCAGGCTAAACAGCCCCAGCTCCCTCAGCCACTCCCTTTAGGACATGCACTCCAGACCCTTCACCAGCTCCACTGCTCTGCTCTGGACAGGCTCCAGACCTCAATGTCTTTCTTGTAGACAGGATTCAAGCTCTCGCCTCACCAGTGCCAAGCACAGGGGGACAATCACTGCCCTGGTCCTGCTGGCCACACTACTGATGATCCAGGCCAGGATGCCATTGGCATTTTTGGCCACCTGGGCTCAGTCCTGGCTCATGTTCCGCTGCTGTCAACCTGCACCCCCAGGTCCTCTTCTGCTGGGCAGCTTTCCAGCTGCTCTGCCCCCAGCCTATAGTGCTCCATGGGGTTGATGTGACCCATGTGCAGGACCTGCCACTTGGCCTTGTTAAATCTCCCACAGTTGGCCTCAGCCCATTGATCCAGCCTGTCCAGATCCTTCTGCAGAACCTGCCTACCCTCCAGCAGATCAACACTACTGCCCAACATGGTGTCAGCTGCAAACTTACCGAGGGTGCACTCCAGCCCCTCATCCATACCCTTCATAAAGGTATTAAGCAGGGCTTGTCCCAGTACTAGCTCTGGGGAATAGCACTGTGATCTGTCACCAGATGGATATAACTCCATTCACCATCACTCTTTGGTCCTGGCCAGACAGCCCATTTTTTACCCAGTGAAGCATCTACCCATCCAAGCCAACAGCAGCCAGTTCCTCTGTGAGAATGCTGAGGGAAACAATTGGCAAAGGCCTTACTAAAGTATAGGTAGAAAACATCCACAGCCTTTTCCTCATCCACTAAGCAGGTCGCCTTGTCATAAACAGAGATCAGGTTGGTAAATTAGGACTTGCCTTTCATAATGGTGGTTGGGTCTGATCATGAGGTTGTCCTGTATATGCCATGTGATGGCATTCAAGATGAATGCCTAAACTTTACACTTTTTAACCTTAAATTTACACACAACGCTAACAACACTTGCTATAAAAAGAAAACAGCTCACCCAATGAAATCTGTTAAAATCCAAAATCTAAACACAAAGCCAAATCAATCACAAACAGCAGGAATAATGCCTATGTAATTTTTATATCTTGTATTTCCCAATCTTCTGTCCTTTTACTAACGCAAAATATATCAACTTAGAAAATGTAATGTGACATTAACATTTTTTATTATGAGGGATTATCTGCAGGGTCAAAAGAGTTTCAATCTGAATACAAATTTCACATAATCTTAAAAAGAAAAAATAAATCTGCTGCATCTCTACTAGTCACATGACAAGATGATGTGATGATTACATCATTCAAGGATTACCAAGATAGCTGTGTGTTTAACTATTAGTTGGTAACTAGGGCTGTTAAAAGCCCTAGTTATTCATTCACCCTCATTTATTCCACATGCTGAACTAAAAATTCCTTGAATAAAAATTCCCAATTCACTGACTGTAAACCTGATCAAGTGAGTAAGATGTAGAACTAAAACTAAGATACAAAGTTCTTAATAAATGCAGGTCTAATTTACTTCTGTGAATTTCAAAACTGTTGTGCTCTCACGGTCCAAATCTATGAATGAACCATTTCATTAGACGTAATACAGAACCGGCTGCCATAACATTGTCTTTATCCACAAATCAGTCACTGATGCTAGCAATGCCTAACAAGTAGACTTTAGAATCACAGAACCATAGAAAAAGCTGAGTTGGAAGGGACCCACATGGATCACTGAGTCCAACTCCTGGTCCTTCACACGACACCCCAAGAATCACACGATGTGACTGACGGTGAGGTCCAAACACTTCTTGAACTCTGTCCGGCTTGGTGCTGTGACCACATCCCTAGGGAGCCTGTTCCAGTGCTCAACCATCCTCTTGGGTGAAGAACCTTTCCCTGACAGTAAATACAGTCCAACTATAGGACTGTAGGAAATTTCTGATGGTCTGTGGCAGCAGGACCAGCGTAAGGAAAGAAAACCTGTATGGTGAACAGAACAGTCATTCTTGGCTTTTTTCCCCATGCATGTATGTTTCAATGCTGTTCTAGGAATGGCAGCAGTTTTCTGGCCAGAATGCTCCAGACACCTTCTTAAGACCAAGATTCATTGAAAGCAAAGAGATAATTCACTTATAATAGTATGCATATAGATAAGGTTTACGTATCTGATATAGAATTCTAAAATGCTTATATGTATGCACAGAACCTCTTACGCTGACTAAATACTGAAAATCTCCCAGCACCTACTGTGGCTTTATGAAAGAGATGTAAATGAAAAAATAAACAACTTCTTTTTCTTTTCAGTTCTCTAGAGAATTAAGAGAACAGGCAGTACTTGAAACATATTTCATGAACTGTCATAACTATGACAGACTGAGTGACATAACATCTACCAGAGCTGAATGGTCAAAGATGCATAACAACATGTATGACTATTTCAATTAATGAATGAAAAGTTTTTCTTAGTCAGTAACACACTACCGATTGGCCTTACAACAACGTTACTGTACATCCAAAAATGTGTCGATCAGGTGAATAATGAAAAAATCAAGCAAAAAGAGAATTCGGTTTCGGCCAGAACACAATCAGGGGACATCCAACTGAACAAAATAAAGGTGATGGTTCTAAGCCATGCTGAGTCTAAGACTTCTGTTGTGCACAGTCAGCAGACTGGGACTAAATTCCAATATATCTATTCACAATTAATACATTATTGGATTTTATTTGCTTATATTTGGTGACAGACGTTTAATTTTAGATTTCCTGCCTAATGTCACTTGGTGGGATCACAATGTGTACAATAGGGCAGACACCAACGAGCCCCTCATGGTTACCAACAACTTGAACTATTTCTGCAGAAAAAACATTTCAAATTAAGGTTTAAATAGGCAGAGGGAAACAAAAATCCAGCTTTAATCTTGCCTCATCATTATCATTCCCTCTAGACCTATAGCCATCAAGGTGCAGCTGCATCACTAACAAGGGGCAGCTACTCAGTGTCAGACCTTTCCAATTTGAGAGGTCAGAAAGCAATTCTCCTCAAGAGACTAGGTCAGCTTAGGACACAGGGAGTTTGTGGGTTTGTTCGGTTTTTTTCTTTTATCACAGTGTTAATAGAATAATTAGTCTTTTGAGAACTATTGTAACTGATAAATGCCCGTGGATGCAATAATGTCTAGCAGGGTCCTGGGCAGTCAGATGATCCATGACCAGCTGTCACAGACAACAGAGGTTACAGCAGGGTGTTGAACTTTGAGCTCTTACTCTAAGACAGTCCACTTCAGAAGCACTGAAGATGGATGGCACAGCTAGAGCTCTGAGAGGAAGATATGAAAGCAGATATCCAGTGTAGAAGAGAAACCTTCTCTCTCTCACTTATGCAAGATGACAGATACCACTTAGATTTTTTTCATTTGTTTACCTGTACATACAATTAGAAAGTCTACTTGCATTTAATTTTCATTTCACTGTCATCTTTCACCTGTGACTTCAAGTCACTACATCACAACCGTGGCACAGACTTTGAGAGGAACTGACAGTTACTGAGGCCTCAGCCTCAGAAAAAGGCAAATGTCACACCAAAGTAAAAATACTTTGAAACATTCTGTTAAGTTAGTGAAACCCAGAAATGTATCTCAAGTTACAGGACAAAGGTTAGTATATCAAGAGGGACTTCATGGAAAGTCACAGTATCCAGTGGATGCTATAAACAGACACAGCAATGAATCATGACAAAGCCATTACTCGCTACTAAACCAGAATTCTGGAATTGACACTTGTTTCAGTTCCTTCAAAACTAAGCAAAATGAACAAGAATAAAATCAGCATGGCCATAACATTTCACGAAGCAAAATTCTTAAACGTAGACAGGAATTAGTCTCAAGTGAAATGTCAGTTAATTTACTGCTGTCAGTTCAAGATATATTGCAATGATGAAATCATTGCAAAATGTAACTCAGGACTTTGAAAGATAAATTCCTTCACATTGAAAAAATGAAACTGCTACCCAACCTTAACTTGCTCTGATGTTAACCTGAATAACAATTTTGAGAGTTGTCTGGTCAGGGTGAGTAAGAAACATTAACTGAAATACCATATTAGCTATTTGGAGACTTGCTGGCAACTTGAGCTTGTTTTTTTTTAAGATGAAAAAGTGTAGATGCTATACTGAGCACATCAGACACATCAGAAAGGGTGTCAGCTTAATGTAATGTACTACTACAGATATATTTCTTTCTAAAGTAAATTGAATGTTTGAGAAAAATGAGAAATCCTTGACTTTTTCTTCTCAGTATCAAATACATCTTTGTCACCATTTTTACCACTCAGGTTCAAAATGTGATCTACATCAGCTCCTCTTGATCTTCCAATATATTCAGATCTCATCTGAAACTTTGTTGTTGTTCTTGTTGTTTTGCATAAGACTTACACATATAAGAGTCAGCCTGTCTATACATCAAAAATTCTCATTTACCCCACTAACTCATGAGATTCAACTCACCTCCCAGACAATCCATGCAGAGCACAGTTTCTAAAATGCTCCTCCCATTTGTTGAGAAAGTTTTCAATAACTGTAAAGACACTCATCTTGAATGATCAAGCCCCTCATCAGCAATTTTACATTATTCTTCTTGTTTGCATCTTTATCATTGCATACCATTACACAATAATGGAGGACAGCCTGAGTAAAAACCCTTGTATGAGCCTGTCTTCCACTACTACAAATTCAGTGAGCCAATACAACCTACTTCAATACCTAATGTTGTATCTTTACTGTAGTGTATTTGTTCTTCCTTACCCACATTTCTTTTCTAGTCAGCAGTTAGGTGGTGCTTAGCTGTCTACTGTGGTTAAACCACAACACCACCCTACAATTATTTCTGTTGCAGCTGGATCTCCTCACACCTTGAAAACACAGAAGCAGAGGAGCTTGACATGCACAAGGATCAGGTAAACAAAATGTTGAGACATACTCTGTAAAAAAACAAAACAAAAAAGACTAATGGCCAGTTCAAGACACAATTTCTGTGTTGCTGGGTTTGATTTTATTTCATGTTTCCAGAAGGTGGAATTTTATAAGTTATGCTAGCTTCTTTCATGCCTAGGAAAGTCCAGGGCTGCAAGCATTAGGACAAAATAAAACTGCAGCAGGAAAGAGGGATCTAAAATAAATGTTCTTTGCTAAAAAAAAAAAAAAAAAAAAAAAAAGAAAAAAAGAAGACTATTCAATGCTGTTAATAAGCTTTATACTGAAGGTTTTCCTCTTATCCCATTAATTTAAGTCCTTGTCATCCACTTCCTAACCAGCCATTGCTCCTTCTCAAGCTCCTATGGCTTTACCTAGGCTGTTCATTACTTCTGGAAGAGGACCTTGTTTGTAAGTCTGATGCTTTTGAGCATAATAGAAAATGGAAGATTACCCCAATTATTACTGAAAGCTACCTCTAAACACTGGTAAAAGACTGACTATCTGTATTAGGAGGTATCTAACATGCTTAGGGACTAAGTGATAATCAACAACAGCTCCAGAAGATCAAGCACTCCAGTCAACATACAAAAATATACAAAAAGTGTGTTGAGTCTGACAACACACTTTTATCCCAATCTGGATAAGCTGTTACAAGTCATAAAATGATGTTCACTCAGCCCACATTTGCCCTCTTCTCAGATAAAATTACTCACAGTAGAAATTATAACCATGACTGATCATACACTATTACTGTAAATTAATGTAAAAATCCAGTCTCCCCCAATAGCTATGAAACAGCAACAGCTCTAACACTCTAATTCCTAGCATATGTCAGTTTTGAATACTTGAATATTGACTTATAGGTAGAAGTACGTATTTTTCATCTAATACACAAGAATTTTGACGGTTTATCTAAAAATCCCTAAACACCAGAACAAAAATGTTTAACATACAAAAAACAATTTAGGACTTTCTCCAATCACTGAGGCTTCAGAGTGCACAGGAGCGCTATTAAAGTAACATAGCATCTCAACAGGATTTGCAACAGGTGACAGTGCCACTTGTTCATTCTGTATGTGTACCTCAATCCATCCCAGTTGTGCAAAATGTCAAAGTGGAGCTCTGTGTCCAGTGACAGTAGCTGCTACTGTCCTTTGCTCATCCCCACTCAGTTCTGTAAGGACTGAACCTCGTGATAAATTGACTCCACATTTGTGGGTAAGGACAGCATGACTGCACCAAATATATGTCTGACATCATCATCACCATCTATAGTTATTAAGAATTAACATTAACTTGTATCTGTCCAATATGTATTTTCATGTCTTCTCAGGTACTTAATTCCTCACACTTCAGCCTAAAGAACGTGATTAAGGCTCAAGATAAAAGTCATAAGAGACAAAAGACTGGGCAGCTTTTCTCTCTGCAAACTGAAGTTTGATACTCTATCTTGAAGGTGTGTCAAATCAGCAACCAACTTCAGTGATCAAAGATGGGACCAAAAGCAATCAGCAAACTGCTCGGGTCCATATACAGTTCTGAAAAGTGTGTAGTATGAAAGGGGCCACAAGCAGCTGGCAATCAGATGAAAATGCAGCAGGTACATCCTGCCTTACACATCTCATTCCATCCATCCCTTTCCAATTCCTGGACTTGCAGTGGAGCCTCAACTGTCATCTTGCACCTAAATCAAGCAAGCTTCAAATCAAGACTCATGGGAAGTATCATAAATAAGAGTTTATTGAGGGACTACGGCACAAATCCAAACACCAAAACAGCCTTATATTAGGCAAAACTGACCCTGACTATAGAAGGTAGCCTTGTGAGAAAGGGACCAAGTGTAAAATACTTATACTGCCTTACAGTTTTTTCACAAATCTATGTAGCAACTAATTTTCTTGTTTGAAGAGAGTACTGCCTGAAACAAGCTTATTTAAAGTAATACACCAAGTACCAACATAAAATTTCAAAAGGCATTTCACAATGATGTGTTTCTTCAGAAAAGTGAGAAGTAAATTCACAAACAAAAGGCAAAATTTACCCTCATTCATAAATGCCCTCATTTAATACTAACTTGCTGCTGCCTTTGAAAAGTATACTTGAAGAAAAATTCAACAAGTTCTAGCTGTAAAGCACACACACCTGCCCTCATAGGAGAGGTGCTCCAGCTCTGCAGGTCATCTTCATGGTCCTCCTCTGAACTCTTGCTCAGAGTAGATATAGCAGGTCCTCTATTATGTCTACTCTTTCACTCTACTTCTCATGGCTTACTTTTTACATTGCTTACTATTTAACATGTATAAATTACTTTTCATTTCTCCCATTTAACCAATGCATTTGAATTGTAATATTCATTCAATATTTTACAGTGCACTCCTGTGTTAGCAGTGATGAGGTAGTATAAAATCTGGGTTTACTGAATCTTCCCCTTTGAGTTGTTGTTTGGCCTTGAGTAAGTCACTTTCCTCTCACTGAAAATTATTAATGTTATTTTCATTTATAGATGAAAGGCTCTATAAAACTACTAAACATTAATCATGAATAATCTAGATAAAGTTTAGTTAATAACCAAGTACAAGAAATCAAAGTATCAACTTGACACTGGATCCCCTTATTCAGTTTTATATTGCAAGCAAGCATGCTGATACAAGCATGATAATAAAATAAACATGAAACATACCACTTGAGGCTTAAAAGTATCTAGTTTTAAAAGAGGTCCAACTTACATCTGAAAGGTCACTGGGAACACTGACAAAAACTTTTAAAGCAGAGATGATAAAAAAACTAGTAACTTTTTAAGAGAAAAATATTAATTTTGAAAGAGAATCTGTTGGGGAAGATCAGAAAATACAACTACAGTTTTCAACACTGCAGCTTGTCAGGCTTCAATCAGTAGAATACAGGCAGATATTTAGCCAGAGATAAATGCTGCCTTACTGTGAACAGTGATAGGTAGGGAAAAAATAAGGTTTGAGGAAAGAATGTGCTTATCCACATCATATCGGATGCAGGAGCCACTAGTCACATCCACCACTGCTAATGCTATCAGGACCCAGAATACAACCATTTTCATCAACACCATGTGAAATTAATGACGTTAAAAAATATAACTAACAGCCAGCATGCTGGCAAATCAAACTGCTTATTGACACATCTAAAACATAGTGGATACGAAATGATTATCAGCGTTGCTCAAGTAACGACTGAGCATTAAGCTACTCCTCAACAATTGAGGAAAGGGTGCTGAGCATGACACTGGGAAGGTAGGTAATAAATACACCACTGCAAGATTTGTAAAATGATTACATATTACCATGGATAATGAGCACATCCACCTATATAAAATTAACTATTATCAAGAAAAGTACTATGGCTAACAAAACTCAGGATCAGCATTGCAAATCCTTATAAACTGACAAGAATTTGAGGAACTCCAGGGTATGGCAGTTAATCCACAATTGAGAAGTTTTTGGTAACTTCATTTGAAACATCTGCTGCTGGCCATTAAGTCACAAAACAATGGCCTGCATTCATCTGATGCCAGGTACCATTCTTACACTAACATTACAGTGAAGTCTAAATGCCGAAAATTTACTTTTATAGTTCCAGAAATATTCTTTAAAACTTTCAAAAATTTCCATACCTTCCCTGAATTCAAGTCTATTCTCCACGCACATTACACAACTATACTTCTTCCCAACAAGAAAAAGAAAAAGCCAAAGGCCCATTTGCGCAAAAACCAGACACTAAACGAAAAAACCATTTTTTATGAAGCAGGAACAATCCAGGTTTCAAGAAACATCCTTCAGATATTCATTACCTGATAATTCAGAACCAAAGAATCCTCCTGACTGCACATGGGTCTAAGGGTTAACTACTACAGCTCACTCAGAAGGTGGTGATAGCAAAGGTCTGTTACAGACCATCAGCTCAAACCAGAGACCAGTAAGATTTTTTTTGGTAAGCCCTATTTTTAGTGTGCTGAAAGAAAAAGGTCAAACTGAAGTCTTTAATACTGAAACCTAGTATCTAAGGATCTTAAGCTGCCAACAATAAATACATCCATTAAAAAAAATTATTAGCAACAGTTTTCTAATGGCATGCACCATAACCAGAGAAATTATCATATATTCCATTATAATAGCTACAATGAGTAAGTCACTGGAGTAGAAACTGGGCATAACCTAAGAATTACTGATCATGATCAAATTACATAGCCAGATAGAGATTTCTGACATCTATATAAACATACAAGGCACACTGATGCTCATATTCCTGAGTTTTCAAAATTCCAGAAGATAAAAAGTGTTATGAACAAAATTAATTGGGAAGAAAAATCTTAGACAGAAAAATATGAAAACAGAAACTTCCCTAAGATGGCTTTTATGGTCAGGCAATTCTACAGCTAGCAAAAAGGACAAATTTTGTATAGTTTTGGCTACAGCTCAGCCTAGTTCCTCAAAACTTATTTTTTTTTTAAAAGAAGATGTTAGAAAAATAAGCAGGATCAATAACAGGGGAGGTTGGATCATCATCAATATAAACTACTGTTGCAGAGTGTAGAAACTGAGCCACAAAAAACATCCACCCATGACACCACCAAGGGTGTTAGTAACAAACACCACCTCAACAACAGCACAGGCCCATAACTAGATAGAAGTGGCACAAGTGTTAAAAATTGTAAGGAAAGATCAAAAATAGTCAATAAATACTTTCATTCTATAGTTGGAAAGATCCAAAATGGTACAATCGTATCACATTATATTGATTTTCCTTCCAACCCATTTGTTAAGCAGATGTTCCAGATCAGATGCTAAAAAACATTGTGAGAAAAACATTTTAAATCAGCATACTTGTTAAACTTATCCCAGAGTCCTAGAGTAGTCAGCCCAGCAAATCTATGATCTGCTGATGCTCTTTTAAAACTACATATTTTAAAATTTGTATGTGTCTTTAAATGCTAGGGACTGCCACCATGCAGAGGAGTGAAAACACAGTGTCAAAGGGACAAATCAAGTTTTAAGGCAGTCTGATACGATAGAGAATTCAGATGAGATAACAAGAACTAGTGAAAGACAGATGCATTCAAATGTATTCAAACAATAATTGCATGCCTTATTTTTAAATAGTGGCAAAGATGAATCACTGAAACAAGTCATCCAGAAAAGTAGATAGTAGATTATCAGTATCTTGATACACTTTAAAAAAAAAAAAAAGCAAAAAAAAGCTTAGCCAACCAGTTCAGACATCAAACCCATTGAGACAAAAACTGACGCTGTAATACATTTAAGGTGAAATGTTCATGTATTAAGACAGATGCAGTACTTAATGCAAGTCAACTTAAGAAAGCACATGAACTTCTCACATACACAACTAGATTAATTAGTAGTGTGGTAGTAATGGTCTTTAATAAACCTAAAATAACGACTTGCCAGCCCATTAACAGAACAAAAAGCCCTTCAAATTAAATAGTACAGAAGGATAATGTTGGGGTTTTTTAAATAGAACACCATGGTACTGTCTCGTTTCTGTTGCATTCAATTCAGTCTCAGTGACATCTGATTCTCTGTACTATTTCCAAACTATTTCAAAACAGACTTCAGGTCATGTTATGACTCAGTGCTTTTGGGAAATCTACATCTAACCATTAACAGAGGCAGAATACACATATCTAATGTTTGGTAATTCATCAACTTTTATCCAAAATAAAGGCTAAATGTTGAATGTTCATCTCCAAGGTCTAGATGTAGTTTGATTAACTGCTTCAGCTTGGCTCTTGCTTATTTCAACTGTCAAGAGTACAAATATGGTCAACTTTTTCTCCTCAAGGACTGTCACACATGGATTCACATAAGATTCAGAGAAACCATGCTTTCTTCTATTCAACATCATTAAAAACAGCACGAGTTATCAGATTATAATGGGGGACCTCAAACTGCACAATTTTCAAGTCTTTTTGTGAAAGTAGTTGATCACAGAAGTTGCAACATCAGAAAAATAATTTGGGCAAGTTATAAAAACCATTCTTAAGTAAAACACAGACCACAGTAACAACCTTCCTAAAAACTGGAAATGGTACCAGCTATTCCATTTGGAGGTAAAAACCAGAGTTCAAACCTCACTAACATAACAACCAAACACAACTCCTTCTATCATGTTTAACAGTCGTCCTCCTCCTCTGAAAGCACAACTCACCCAAAGATGTGTGTTTTTATAGACTACAGAGTGAACTGCTTTCGGCCCTTTCCTGGGCCAGAAGAAAAAGCAGACAAAACCTACAGCTTATTTACTTCAGAGCAGTGTAGAGCCTAAGTCAAACAGTTTAGATAACATACCACATTTGCACTCAGCAGACATCACTGGCTCCTGATCCAAAATGCGTGCTAATCAACAAAGCCTCCAATGGACTAGGAACTGATTATCTTAGAAACTGTCTATCCTCCACAATTCTCAGCAACAGCTGTTGTCAATTACAGCAGCATACCTAGCAGTTTAAGATAAAACTCCTAAGGATGGAGTGCAAAGTAAACTTTCTAAGACTTCATCAACAGAATTCCTTTCAGGGCAAAGTGTAAGCCAGTTCTTTGCACAGCCCTTCCCCAGTGAAAAATGAAGTTGTAATAGCAACAACAACATGGAGACAGCAAAGATGATCTCTACATTGGCATAAATCATAGGCAGGCAGAGAATGTACAACACATTTCCACCAAATCACCTTTTTCTTGCACATCAGTACAAGGTAACAGTCTAAAAGATTCAAGTGCAAAGAAAAGAGAAAAGAACAACATTCAGAGAAAAGAACAACATTCCAGTAAAGCCAACATAGTTATGTAAAGAAAGAAAAATGTGGGAGGAATGTTTTCACTTATATTTCTCAAAGGTATGTGCCCTTCTCACAGGTGGCAAAGTACTTTCAGAAAACCTCTGAACCAATTTTGTGTGACTAGTGAGATTTTGCTAATATTACAGCTATAACAGAAAAACTGTAAACATCAAGTTTCTGGCTTTTCTCAGATTTACAAGACGGTGAAATGAAGCAAAACATGCAAAAATCTCATCAGTTTAATTTATTGTTGAACAAAGCTACCAGTACAAGCCTTAGTTGCCTTCCCATCCACAAAGCTGAAGAACAGACTCTTTGTTTTCATCTAACAAAAAGATGCCATTAATATCTTTTCAAATGTTCAGTTTTCACAGGAGTTTACCATATCTGTAGTACCTACACTATGAGGCCCTCATAAAATCTAGGGAGGGAGGAAGGGGGGGGAGAATGCACCATGTTCCCAGCATCCATTTACACATCTAGTAATTGCTCACGGTCTCATACTTTGCTATGCACTGAAATTTACTAAGTAGGTTCACATTCCATACAGCTCCTTTTGGTGGCTCAATGGCAAAGTTGCCAATTTCAAGTAAGAAAATATACCAAAAAAGTTCTGAAATCCACCAGTTTATTTGGTGTAGGCTGTGTTTGTTTACCTGAAAGCCTGAACTTATTTCAACACAGTATTAATTTTAACAACTTCAGCAATTGCTACTATTTATATACATCCATATGACTCTTATGGGTACAGCATTTAGGCCAAACATGAGCCACGTATTAAAAAAAACCAACGAAAAACCTGACAACTGGTAATCACAATTGTGTTAGCTCACAGTTACTACACTAACAAAAAGAAAAAAAGGACTGGTTTCAAAACCAGAAATCATTATCACTAACAATGTTAATGATATGAGTTGTAAATGTAACAGCGGATGATAATTTAGAGAGAGATGGGATCTAGAACTAATTTAACTGAATGTTTCATGAACCTCAAATTCTCAAAAATATTTTCAATAACAACAATCAGCCCACTTATAATTGCAATGTATTTTGGAATCTTTAGTTTTCACAGAGTAAGTATTATCAGTAAACAGCTGAACTAATGTGTGACAACTAACAGAACTGACAAATAACTTTAATGAGGTTGCTTTGATCTGAAAAGAGACTTATGTGGTGCTTTTTAACCAAGTTTCAGAGCTTTGTAAGGGAAAGTAAGTGGGATTACATGGAGAATGGATACTGCGGAGCTGAGTGGCAGAGCTAATGTATTCTTTTCTCCCAAGTGCCATCCCAGTATATTTTGTACACAATTCTTTCACATGTATACCTCTTTCATGAGTATACCACCAAAGCAATGCTATGCCAATATGATGGAACAACTGTTTCTTAAAAGCAGACCATAAAGCCTCCAGGATGTGTAGTACCACAGGGCATGTAGCTAAACGGAACTACTGATGGGTAGGTACAGTACAGCAACCTCACTGTATGAAACTCAAAAACAGCTAAAATGTGTTAATTGCAGTCCTTACACAGAAATGCAGACTTGTACCCCACTTGAACTGCTGTATACTAAAGAAAAACGTGTGATGGTTAAACTTCTACCACTGACGGCAATGGACAGCTAGCACAGACTGAGTCAGGTAGGTGAGAACAGGGAGGAAGAGAGGCTCTGGGGCAGGAAAACTGGAGGGAAGGCAAGCTGCTTCTAAAAACTCTTTTTTGAAGGCCTGGAGGGAAAAAAAAAAATAAAGTAACCATGAAGACCTTCAACTTCCCCCTTCAACCATCGGAATCACCAACAACATTTTAAAAAAACCAAGAAACCAACCCTGAGAGGGAAACCTTGTGACAAGTCTGCCTCCTCCTCCCTCCCTGCTCTCACCTCCCGGCAGCGAGGCTGCGGCTCCACAGCTGCCTGCCGGGGAGCACCTGCCCTCGGCACGCCCCGGGCCGCCGCCGCTCCCGGCGGGACCGCGCGGGAGGAGGGCGGGAGAGGCCGAGGAGCGGCGGCGGCGCGGGGCGCGCAGGCCTCGGCGCCCCCCCGGCCCCGCTGCCGCCACTGACGGCCGGGGAAGGGGCTCGGCGGGGTCCGGGGCGAGGGGCGGCGCACTGCAGCTGCGGGGCGGCCGGCGGGGAGGGGGGCAAGCGGGTGAAGGGGAGCAGATGCTCTGGGGCTGGTTTTACCTGCTGCTGCTGCTGCCTGCAGTGGCATGAAGATCTGGCTCAGCCTCTCTGTCTCTCTTTCTCCCTCCCCGCCTCCCTCCTTCCTTCCCTCCCTCCCTCCGTCCCTGCGCCGCGGCGCACAAACCCCCGTGCCGTCCCGGCGCCCTGCAAGGGACGCGGGGCAGGGGGAGGCGGTGGGGGAGGCCCGGGGAAGGGAAGGGGAAGGGAAAGGGAAGGGCTCCCTGCCCGCCCGCGGGGACGCGCGGTGGCACCGCCCCGCTCCCGCCGCGCAGGCGCCCGAGCCCGCGGCCGTCCGGCGCCTGCTCCGCGCTGCCGGTGTCCGCTCCCAGCTTCCTGTGGCCGCCGGGGCTGCGGGGCGCCGGGGCAAGGGGAAGGGCGCGGGTGGGGCTCGGCCGGCGCCAGCTTCTCGCCATCCCCTCTCCATCCCCGCTGGGCAGCAGCAGAAGGGCGCCGGGGTTGTTTGAAAGCGGGAGGGGTTGCGTCTCTTCAGGGCCTTTCGGCCTCTTGAGGAAGCCCGTTCTGCTTATATTTACATAAAGCGTGCGTAGAGTGTAGTTAGCAGTCACGCAACGCGTGGTGAGGGGTGGGGGGAAGGGGCTTAAAATGAAGATAATTTCTAGTGAGTCCGTAACATCGCTCCCTGGGAGCGGCTGGCCGGGTTCAGACCGCTTGGGAACGAGCTGGTGGAAGGAGTGAAGTGCCCGGCTGGAGCTGTGGGCGGCTGGCGGTGGGTGCTGCCCGCTTGTCAGCCCCGGCTGTGGGGTCGCTGAGCACGATCCTACAAGCCGATAGCAGCTCAGGGGGACAGACGCGACAGTCCCCAAGGCACACTTGGATCGCTGGCACGCGGTTGGGATCAGTCAAAAAGGTCACTTAAATTTTGGGAAGTTCCGTAAACCCGCCGTTTTCATGGCATCGGCCCTTCATTGAAAGTCATGAAGGAATGTGAACAGAGGAGCACCAAGTATTGAAGAGTTCATTTTTCTTGCAGAAACAGCCTGCAAGGGATGTATTTGTGCAAGAGTTTGAAGGTGCCGTGTAGCACCTTGTGACCTAGGTTGCTCCTTGTGACCATTTTGCAGTTTCTCATTGTATGTTGTGATGTGCTAGGTGTCCGAGCTTGTCTTTGGAGACTGCAGTACAAGACGTAAAGGGGAAACTAGAGACATACCACATTATAGATGGTAGCTGAACCAGAAATATTATTTGAGCCTGAGTCTTGGAAAAATGAGCCTAAAACGGGCACATTTGACTATTGGAACATGCTTCGAGGTTACAGGAAGAAAGATGATCAATCTGACACACCTAGAAATGAAACGGGAATGAAACTTTTTAAGTTTAGTAACAATTGCATGATGAGTCTGTGGTATCTAGTCTCTGAAGACATTTCTTGTAATTCCCTTGATTCCCAGAAAGGAGCTTTTTTGCTTTTTGGGTGATTTCAGGGCAAGATAATCAGCCTATGTGCCAAAGATACTTAGAGAGGAAATCTTAACTCCATGTCAGTCTACAGATGTTTTTGATTCCCAGATGTTTGATTAAGAAAAGAGAGACCAAAGTAGGTTCCGGCCTGCTGATGATAGTGTTTTACAGCCATACATTTACGTTTTTTGCTACATCAGATTGTTTAAAGTAGAAAGAGCCATTTAAATTTTTGGTAGATTTAAAATTAAAAAGCTCAGGACAAAAAACGAAGACATGAGAATTTCCTTACATATCTGTATATCCATCGATTTCAAATGCATAGTTTCATTTTCTGTTTGCAATAAAGATTTTCTGTTTGTCTCTCCTTACATTTATTTTGTCTTAGAGCAGATCTTGATATTAAAAAAGCCAAGCAGTCAAGCATGTAATTTTTTTCTAGTAATACCATGTTTTGAATACCTTGAACACCTCAATGATGAAATTACAATTTTGTTCGACCCAGGGCACAGCATTTGATTTAGAAATAATACAGCCATCTGCAGTCAGTCTGTATATATCACAGTGACCTGTCCACTATAAATACAAAGAGCCTGTTTTCTACTTTTGCAATACAGTGCATTTTAGATACGAACATATGAAAAGTAGCATGTGCTTGGGAGATGAAATGGCAATGTGAAGAATTATAGCACATTATGTGTTGAAGATCTGGGTGTATGGACAGGGCTCACTAGGTAAAATTTGTATTGAAAGTACCAAAACCTTTTCTTTATAGTCTGCAGATTTGTGCTACTGTTTAAAAAAAGGGAAGTGTGCACCTGCCTTTGGCACATATTCCCACTGTGTCCTCAAGTCAGGCAATTGCGAGTTATCTAAATAACTACTGGAGTAATTATATGAGCATAGGATATCTAATTGTGTGTGCACTTAGGGGATGTCTTAAAAGATTTTGCCCTCTCAGTATTGTCAATATGAAAATTTTCCCATGGAAAATAAAAGCTGGAACAAAAGCCAGCAGGAAAAACAGCAGCAGAATCTGCCAAAAGTAGTTATTCTTGTTTCATTGACAATTGTTAGGCTAATCATATCACTTAGAATGCCAGTTTAAGCAGGAATGGACGTTCCACCCCAAAATTAAAACATTGTAAGGAAATTAATTCCTTTTACTTATGCACCAATAAAGAGAAAAATAAATTCCAAATACTACTAATTTCCATATTTTCAATATTATGGAGGGTTAAGTTCAATCTACTCAGTTTGTGTTCACAATACATCCTACTGCAGTCACAAGTAAAGGTGTGTAAACTTTGTATAGGTGAAGAAAATAATATTTCTTGTATTCGGTGTTGACCAAAATATTCTTGAGGTTATAAATATTTTTACAATTTTACTTGGCTGTGCATTGCAATTATGAAAAATCTTGGTTTATATTTAGCTACATTATATTAGTGGCATTCTTCATTTAAGTAGCCTGGTCTGTAATCTGGCTAAGTTTTATACAAGTTCTTCACATCTCACATGGTATCGTAGCAAAAATGAGTGGTATCCATAGCAAAAAATTCTTATGTTGCTTGCTAACATTTTCGTTTCCAGTCCTTGGGAGGGGAGAGGATAGCCCAACTTAGTTATCAGCTGTAGAATAAAGCCATTACATGCATATGAACTAGTTAGCTGGATTTCACATAGTTTGAAAAGGTATAGTATAGATTTGCCAATTTAATAAAATATAAAGCAAAATTTCTTGACTTTTTGGCTTAGTTAAATTATACATGCAAACCGTATAAAAATTCTCACAGGCTTTTAATATATATTTATCTGAATTATATACAAAGCATTTTACTTAATGCCTATGCATGCACAATTGTGTGCGTATACAAATACATAAATATATATGCCCACATTAGTTGCATTTCAAGTAGTTATAGCATCTTGTTTGTATTTCATATTTCATCTGTAATCCAGGAAATTTTGAAGTCTCAGGAATCTTAAGAAAATCTCAAGGAAGTTTTTATGGCTGCAGCTTCTCCCATGAGTCAAATAAGGCTACACTCCTTTATCAACTGAATTCCCTTAGAGAAACTGGGAGATACTTGTGGAGTACTTCTGTCCTTTCTAGACCCTATAATGAGATATATGCTATACACAGCCATTAAGAAAGTTATGCTGATTTTAAACTTGGTGAATTTTCTTCTGGTGGGATCTGTTTGACACCATTGTCAGCTTGCAGTTTCCATTGTAACTGTTCACTTAATCACTCTCAAGTTCTGCTTTTGTACATTATTTTAAAATACCAATCATAAAGAAAGTAATTAATTACAAGTTTTGTTCTGTCCTTTTATTTCTCCACCTAAGCCTTCTTGTGCAATAAAGTAACCTCATTTTGCCTCTGAATTATAATATGATTTTGCCATAGACATTTACACCATAACTTAAATGAGGAAATTTAAATGGGTCTTAAATAATTTTAAAATCCTTGGGTTAACTGGAGTTTAGGTAAGCTCTGTGTGAACCTGTACGTCAAGTGTTAGGATTCAGTATAATTCTCCTGCTACTAATTACACTTCCCAAGTACCTAACACAAAATACTGTGTCTTTTTCCAGTAGAGAACCAGGCATCTCATGCCTTCTCAGTAAAATGCATAGCTTGACATCCTGACAGTTATGTTAAACATGATGAAACGCATCACGTAAGTTTGACAGAGGCACAACTTAGTGTGTTCTGAAAAAATTTAGAGGAATCAGGAAAAGTGGAGTGAGCAAGAGGAGTAAAGACTGTTCAACTACTCTTGGAAAGAATAAAAGGAATCATGTACTCCAGACTAGCTTAATTAAAATTTGCCACATAGAAGACTTCCTCTGAAACATGTAAAGAAACCAGCCTGATCTTGAAACACACAGTGCACCAGCACAGAGTCGTATCAGCATAATCTGATGTACCATGTAGCTGTTGGACCAGTGCACAGAGAGATGGAGAAACTGGTTAGAGCAGAGCAAGGCTGTATCCAGATTTAATGGAGAGGGGCGAAAAGAAAATAAACCGGATACTAGAAAAATTCCTTCTAAGACTATCTAAAAATAAACCATGATTCCTATGAATATGAGTGACCTGAGCAGTACTTTGCATGTGGTGTCTTTGGTCCCAATTCAGGCAAAACCATACATTGACACTTAAGTTCTATTGATTTCAGCAGAGCTTAAGTGCTTTCCTAAATCGAGGCTAATTAAGTGCATCACATACAAATACTTGTGTGCATAAATTGTTTACAGGATTGGGGCTTTAGGGCTTGTCTAAACAGAGACACTCAGGAAAATTAATCCAAATTAACTAAAGGTATGAATTTAAAGTGGATTAGTTAAACCACATTAAACCCCAGTCCACACTGGGGTTTAATGTGGTTTAACTAATCCACTTTAAATTCGCTGTTTTAATTACTTTGGATTAACTTTCCTGAGTGTCCCTGTTTAAGCAAACCCTTGGTGTATTGAATAAAGTCCCCAAATGAGTCAAAATTAAAGTAGACCCCAGTCTAAATAAATAACAATTCTGAATTGGCAAGGGACGAAATCTTTAATTTTTACAATTCCAGTGACTCTGTACCACCAATATGCTGAGGAACAGCAGCAATGAGATCAAGTACCAGTCTGTGAACATGGCAATGGAACTAAGCTAACCCCAAGCTGTGTAGGAAAGACTGGTCTGAGAAAAAATCAGAATAAAACCCCAAATTTTCAAATCAGTCTTGCGTATTTCGGCAATATTAAATTGCAATTTAAAAATAAAGATCAGATTTATTTCCACTTAAGTTGGCAAGACCCATGAAGGTACTGTGGCTGCCAATACAGTCTGTGATGGCTAGCAGGGAACCCAAAGCTGGCAAAAGAAGTAAGACAAGCCTTATTTATGTAAATAAGAAATCATTTGTATTTAATAATAAGCTATTACTTCTGATTAGCCACTTACATATGATATATAAATAAAGCACTCAAATAGCAGTTGATACTATTATTTTGATAAATGAACATTTGTGTTCTTTTGAAAACGACAGTCTGATGCCCAGGGTAGCATTTGTTTAGAGTTCCGCTGGAAGTGGTGGGATTTCATTAGACTTTGAATTGGGGGTCAGCACAGCAACCATATTCTTCAGGTGCATTAAAAATTAAATGAGGGGGAAAACATGGAATTGCAGCTATGCAAATTAACTGAGTGTACATAGAATTTTTTTAGCAAGTAGGTAAATAAATAAATAATAAACCATTGATAACTACTCAATTTGGCATGATATATCAGACATTCATGGCCAGACACCCAGCTGGTGTAAGTGGGCAGATGGTCCTATCTTTACTTAGAAATGATAAGTTTGGGAAAAATTTTGTTTGATTTTTTTTTTTTTTTTTTATTTAAGCAAAATCTGTTCCTCTGCTGAAAGTGACAATTCTTTAAATAAAAATATTGTTGAAAAAGGTTAGTCTTTTTGTATTCAAGTTGTGCAATTCAATTTTGATATTTAAAACTTGAAATTTGCTATGAAGCTTATACTATTTTACTTTACACTGATGAAAGTGAATGCAACCTGACTGCTCTCCAGCCCTGGTTGGATACACATGCATGAGGCTGTCACAGACACGCTTCCATAAAATAAAAAACTGCCTATGATTAAAAGAACCTTTACCCCTTATAGTATTATATGCTCAGTGCTTGGTAACCAGTGATGATCACTCAAAGGACAATTTTTAAGAATTGTCTCCTTTGCTCATTTATTTGAAAATACTGCAAAGCAGTTTGAATGTGACAGGGACCTGATAGACTTCTCCTGCTGCCCCCACTCCTGCAGAGCTGCACGGCCCCCGCCGAGCACAGCCTTCCTCTGCAGTGGGACAGGTCTCCTTGCTAGCTGCTGACACTTGGTAAAGAGAAGGGGCTGAACCTATGAGTTGGAGAAAGAAGCAAAGCAAGAAGATGGGGGAGAAAGGAAACTGCACCGAAGGCTGGATGGGTGGGTAAGAGTCAGTAGAGTGCCTACCTGATCTCCAAAAACTGAGGAGCAGCAAATTGAAAGTTTGAGTAACTTTACCTCGGTCAGCTTTTTTATTCTTGCTCTGCTGACCAGGTGCTTCAGTAATTTTTCTGCTTCTGCAGCTTTTTCCTCAGTCCCTTCCCACATATAACTTTGTACTATTTTTTTTTTTTTTAATAACCCCAAACCTTAAAGCTGTTGTTCTTAAACACTAATGTGCTGTGCCAATAATTATTTTATAGCGTCCTTTCACTAGCCTAGAACATAATTAAGAGTGTTCCTAGCTGTTCAGTTCTTGATGCTCAAGATTCCCTCCTCTTGCACTGATCAGAAGAAAGGGCTCTGAAACTGTTGCTTGTGTGCAGGTAGAGTATAGGTAAAAGTTAGGAGGAAGGTTACAGGAAAAAAAAGGCAGTGTTCATTTTCACTTTGATCTTTATATTTCTGGAATTTATTTAATAAAAGAATATCCCCATGGACAGGTGAAAAAATGAACATTGACTTTTGTTTATGCTGAAAATGATTGCTCCCCTGGTAAGTAGAAAAGGTAGTACTGATCCATGCCCTATTTTGGAGAACTCTAATTTAGTGCCTGAAGGAGTTTGAGGGCAGGAGCACCTCTTTCATTACACTGACTCCCACTTGTTTTTTGCAACAATTAAGTGTAAGCCCTACAGCAGCACAACTGTTAAGATTTTTATGGCTCTTGAAAGGGACACTGACAATATGAAATGAGTGAAATATCATACACTGAATAGTGCCAACTGTTAATGGCACTCTTCTTACCATCTTATAACATTGAAAATGTGGTTTAAATTTTGTTTTTTTTCCTGATACAGTGTTTGTGTGGGCCAAACAACAGTAGAGTAATTGCCCTCTGGCTCTGCAAAATTTACATAGGGTCCTCTGTGCTTGAGCACATTCTCTTCTTCTCTGGTGATCTGATGTAGCAGCATGCTTCTTCACCAGAGGGGTGTCCTAGAAAAAGAAGGAACTCCCTCTCTGAGGTGTTTTCAAAATAATATTACTTTTTATTGCCACAATTTTTATTCAAGGATTTCACTAAAGCTTTAAATATGCCAATGAATATTCAGATCAGCCCTAAAAAATATTTGTCAGTCATAGAGTAAAGTGTGGGAAGGATGAATTTAGGAGTTCACAGCCACAAAGTCAATCAAAAACAAAGAATGATTCTGCTGAATTTATCATATCCGTTAACCTCATTATGATAGTGATTGTCTGGGGTGCATTTCAGTGTAATAACCGGTGAGAGATTGGGAAGGGATGAAGCAACTGTTTCCTCTAGAACACTTTACGCAGTGCTGCCAGGGGAAGACTGTCTTATTTCTGTCCTGTCTGTAATTCTTCTTTTCCCTCAGAGTGAACTGAGGCAACTGGCCCTATTCCTCTCTGAGCAAATATTTGTAAGCGTTTAGGCAAGCCAGAGAAGACAGTTAAAAAAAATCACCTTACGAATATGAAGGCAACTGAAGACAATTATCATTATGCATCTCTATACTTTATTCTTTTTGAACAGCTTTTTATATTTCCTGTTGGTCTTAGGTAGGGGTATAAGTGAAGGTAAGTTTCTGCAGGAGTGAAACTACACAGAAAATCTTAAGAGCACTTATCTACACATGTGGGGGCAGGACACAAAGAAAGAATAAACTGGAGAGTATAAACCTGGTTGTATTCCTTTTTTTGCTTAGGCTCTAAATTGTAACAATTTTGAAGTAGTGAATTAAAATGCTATGTTATTTCCCTAATCTGATATATATATAAACCTCTTCAAGATCTCGAATTCTAAACCAGCTTAATTTTTTGTTGTTTCTTTATTTTCACAATTTACAAGGATGAGGGTCTGAGGACTTGCAAAGACCTGCAGTGAAGAACAGAAAAGAAAGACAGCTTCTGTTAATCTTCAAAATTTTAGGAAAATGAACAATCTATGAATTTGCTAGGAGCTCTCTGCAATTCACATGAGAACACTTGATCTCTAGAACCATCTCTGAAAAAGGAGAATGCTGAAACTTTAGCAATGAAACTTTAGGTATATTTTGTCTCAGGAGTTCTTTAAACTATGGTTTTGATCAGTACTGCTGAGAGCAAACCTAAACCCATCCTCCAGTTTTATATTTAGTCTCATTGGGGATTGGGAAAAGGAAAATGGCTTTCAACTACCATTTTGTTTTCTAATATTGAAATCAGCTAGGTAAGTGAAGGGCAACTTCTCTTTCAAATAGTGTGCTTTGTCTTTCTTTTAATTCTTTTCCCTCCCTTCTCTCTGTCCAAAATCCTAGTGTGGTGTTCTGGTGTCCTTGTACTTCAGTATGACAGAATTCTTTCATGAAAATATGTTGGTGTGTATAGTCTTGGTGAAAAAACCATTCTTTTCTCAGCCTTCAGGTAGCTAGTCTCTTGATTTGTGTTGCATTGTCAGTCAGTTTCCCATCATCACAAAATCTTCCAAACTTTATGGATCATAAATTTATACTATAAAAAGATGCCCAGGTAAATGAAACATATCCCTTGAGCACATGCACACGTTATTTTCTTTTTTAAAAAAAGCGATTTTTTTAAAAAAGCATAAAGAACACAAGTCTATTTTTTGCTTTGCTATTCCTTTCTGAATGCGCTTGTTCATTGAAACCATTTAAAATGAAAATTTTCTTGAGATCACAAGAAGTCGAACTATGAAACGTTTTTAAAATGTCTCTCAGTAGGAAAAATTGTCTTGTGTCCTTAGTTAAGCACTGGCTTCAAAACCATTATTTCTGCATTGAGTTTTATTAGCAGTCAGTAAGCAAATTTGAAGGGCCTGATCCTGCGTTGCTGACACCATGCTGGATAAGGCAGAAATAAAACAGCACACTAGAAATTAGATTAAAGGCCAAGTCTGCAACTGTTATTGAAATCCAATAATTCCAACTGCAGTCTTACCAGCAGTTAGTAGAGTCCCCATGGTGCCAAATTATCATAAATCTTGAGGGTATCTACTATTGTGCCAACAGTCCAATGAGATGCAACAACCCCTGCCACAGGAATTGGAAACCAAAAGCCATTCTCCCATTGAAGGGCAAGTTTTCTTCAGGAGGGACTGATACCTGGATAAAGAACTGGTAATGTCTTCTATGACCTTCTGTAATCTCTTTCCCTATCTTTACAAAGTGTACACAAAAAACCCCACACCCCCCCCCAAAAAACCAAACCAAACCAAAAAAAAAACCCCTAAAAAAGTGAGAAAGAACACTCAGTGTATCTTGTAAAAAATGTAAGTATCAATCTGTAACTTTAGCAATCAATGAAAGATAGTTCAAAGACCACACAAAAGACTTTTTTTTTAGCTAAACAGCTGTAAATATAGCCCTTTTAGTTACAACACATCTCCAGACAATGTTCTTATCCTAATCTTGAACTCTATTGCTTTTGAATTCCCCCGGCACAAGGTTTTTTCAAGGTAAATTGGAATAAGAAAAGGAACTCAAAGGTTTTAAACTTTGTACAGTGTGCTTGATTCTCCTTGCCTATCAGTTTCATCCTAAGCAGAAGAACATGGGTCAGCTGGAGTGAGTTGTGTATGAGAACAAGAGTCATGCAGAGATCAAATGTCCTGTTCCCATCATAAATCTTTCTACTGGATGAAACAAAATTTCTTCAAGTGGCATGAGTGAGAGGTAGGTGAATTAAAAGGAAGGCACCTGAACATCAATATTCCTGCAATGCCACTGTTTCTGAATAGCAAATACTAAGTGAACAAACAGCTTATTCGCCAAGTCTGTTCTTTCTAACAAAACAGATGGAGTCAGAACTATATGAAAATAACTAAATGCAGTTAGTCTTTGTTGGACCAACCCATCATTGCCTGTGGTGTCAGGCAAAGAAAACATGAATAAAATTGAATCTTCACTTACTGATGTCAGTGTAGGATTGGCTACTAAATTCAGCAGAGGTCATTTTACTGATAAATAAGGACAAATTATTTGTGAGAGCTCTGAGGAGGCCATCCCATCTGATAAACACTTCTTTGAAACAAAGGTTGAGTTTGAAGATTTAATTCCATGTGGGCTTTTAGTCTCAAGAGCTGCCTTTTTAAGAGACTGTTTCAAATAAATCTATACACCCTTGCCAATTTTGCTGCTCATAAGAGTCTTTCAGTAGCTACTGTAGCTGCCAGTTAAGGGAGAAGAAAATATTTTGGGCAGAAATAGTGGTAATGTTAAAACCGTATTAGTGTTCTGTGGTAGGAGCCTTTTTTTATTGAGCCCATCTGATCTTCATGAGTATTTTCTCAGTGCCTTTCTTTTTCTGCTGACTAATCGTTTTTCATTGTCACAAATGAGAAAAAAAGGCTTACAGCTGAACAATCATAAAGACCTCTCTTTCTGTTTCAAAATAGGAATTATTTCAGTAATGTGAGGGGACTATTTATCTTCGTTCAAAAGAAAATTAGAAGACCTGTGGCTTGTAGAGCCCAAGTACTTCAAATACAGCATTAAAAAAATCTGATGGACAGCCATCTTTGTCTAGTGTCACTGAGGTCTAACTGTTCCCAGTGTCTTTTGGACCATAGCCAACCTCTTTTTCCCTTTGTTAAGGAAAAGATAGATAACATTCAATTTCTTCATTTTCAGTCCCTAATTTTGGATATCATCTTCAGAAGTTTCAGATTTATGTAGTCTCATAATGTGCCCTGGAGATAACACGTACCTAATTCTTCTTGTTCATTATCGCCCCTTGTTTTGTATAAATTGCTGTTATGTTGAGATTTCTCTTCCCCTTTTATTAAGGCAGTTAACCATTTACCAGTTTTATATGAATTATCATAGAAAAATTTATTTGGTCTATAAAAATAATTGGCTTCTTTAACAGCAATATTATTCAATAGTGCCTTAATCTGTAGCAATTCTACATAAGCTTTTTACTACGGGATTTTTGATGTTCTAATTTTTTATTGTTATCTTTGCTAATAGCTCCAATTATTCTTGCCTTTGGCATTTCCTAATTTCATGACATACACCTAAAATCCAGCTTCTAAAAGTCACTTGGAAAGCCTTCAGTACACTATGATATGAAGCAGAGACCAAATTAAAATTTATATATTCCTTGATTTTCCTTTTAATGGCTATTAGAAATTCTTTATCCTTAAGTAATAGAGTATTGAATCTCCAATGCAAACCACTTTTATTCTTCTCTATTCGAATTATCTCTATTATTTCACTGGTATATGATCAGATAAAAGGAATCCATGCACTTTAACTCTCAATTTACTCCCAAACAGGTTTTCTTTCCCTGAAAAAAATGCCATGTCCCATGCAAGACTGCTTTTCCACAGAAAATGAATCTGAACTTAATTCACTGGGGTCAGTAGATCTACTCACAAGTTTGTAAAATAAAGCTGCTTATCTTCATGTTTATAGATTTGAGTATTAAAATAATTGATTTAATTTATATTTTTAACTACAAAGTACCAGCCTTCTATTCAGCCACTTTCAGGTGAACTTAATTAATTTTTCTTGCTGATTTACTATTACATGTGCATAGGACATGGGATGTGCATGTGATGGGAATATTCTGTCACTTTTTTTTTTCATATTGAAATGCAAGTAGAAGAACTCCTTCAGAAGTACAATTTTTCTGAATGCACACTGTCGCCATACAGTTTAGGTCTCATGATGACAGCAGGCTCCTTGCATAATCACTTTTCTTCTCTGTATCTCCAAAGGAAGGTCATTATAACTGGAATTTACTATGTTTTTAGAAGAAGTGTTGTGCTTGTCCATTTAGATATGTTTTAAACAGATGAGATGAGAACCCACCCCATTGTTGTATGAAATAGATTTGTGCAATGAGTGCACTAATAATCAGTTGTAAATGAGTAAGATGCTTTTTTCTTCATATAAAGCACCTCTGAAATTTAGCGAAGGTGAAATGTAAACTATATTGTATTTTGTCATTTCACTTGGTATTTTTACCAAGCAGTTTTGCTGTTTGAATTATTAGTATAGTAACTTTGTTCTCTTACTCTTTTGATGGCAGAATTAGGTTTGTAGTAAGTATCCATATTATTACAAATATCAAAGCAGAGTGAGATGAACATGGACAAATAAGCTGTGTATGATAAAATATAGCCACTCTAGCAGAAAAGCATTATTCATTTCAAAGGCTGCTTTGTAATATAGGACTTGGTCATTCTGATGTAAGTTTCACATTTAAAGGTAAACGAACAAAGTGTTTGTTTTAATCAGCCTGTCCTGTGTAATCTGGTAGGAAAATAAACATCAGTTAAAAGGCTATCAGGCTGACAAAATGACTTACCTTAAATGTTAATTTGAAGAAAAAACTCACTTTTTTCATTGTCATTGGTTTTATTGAACTGATGTTTCTCAGAGAAACTGAAAAGTAAGCTTTCCCAATCTGTTTCAAGCTCTCTTGCCTTTTGGGTTTGTTTTTTAGGGCGTTTGGTTTGTTTTGCTTTTGTGGAGATTTTGTTGTTGGTTTGTTTGGTTTTTGCGTTTTTTTTTCTGGTATTTACTGCCTCTCAACAGTGCCTTTGTGCCTGGAGGATTGTGGTTTTGACAATATGATGCAGGTATTTTTCTGTAGAGAGCTACCTAGTTCTTGGATATTGTTTTAAAATTTCTGGGATAAATATGTCATCCTCCACTTTCCAATAGCCACCATTGACAGAGAAGGAGAAGAGCCTTAATGGGTGTGTTTGCTGTAGTGGTACAGAGCTGTATGGGTTTGCTTTGTGATCTGGTAAGGCTTCTAGTCCTTTTGTGCTTGGTGCAGTATTTAAGGCTCCTTCCTCTGGAGTTTTATGCGGACTACATTGCATATAGGAATTTAGAAAATTGTCATGAGTTAAAGGGAACTAAACTCTGCACAAATTAATATACTGCTATCAGCTTCTGCGGTTGTATTATTCAGCTGTATTATTACACGCTGCCTAAGAGCTCTGCTTGTGGAACGGGAGCACTTTATGCTGGAGTGAAAATAAGAGGGAAGATAAAAATACGAGATAAAGAAAAATGCCACAAAATCACTATCAGGTACTTGTGTCAGTTGAGTGGTGATATATACAGGTTTCTACATGCTTGTTTGTTTTGGACAAAGTCCAAATAATAAAGATAAAGAAATAGATAAAGATAAAGAAATAAGATAAAGAATAAGGATAAAGAAATAGAAAGCATTTTAATGACTTTGGGGGAATCTGGTTTGGGCCCTCTGTGAGGAAAGCTAGGTACAACCTCTTGTAAAGTTTTGAAAGCCATGATCCTTCTGCTTTCACTTTTTTCTAGAAACAATGTAAAGGAATAATATGTGTAAAAAATAAAGTGGATGAACAGTGATAGAGATGACAAAATGTTCACTGTCATTACTGCATCTGCAAGCACACCCATTTTTGATAGCAGTGTAGGGTGACTACCCTGGAGTGAGCACAGCGAATACAGGGTGGTTTGTTCCATACTTAAGAATTACATTTATTCCAACTGGTCTCTTTGTGGCTAGGTGCTATTCCATAGTCTGTCTTCAGCTGTTAAGTGCTGGTGCACTGTATCTGTGATTTATAGTTCTCATAATCAGTAATATGTCTCTTATGTATATGCTTTCTTTTTCTTAGCTATTGTCTCTGATGGTCATATTAAAAAAATCTTCTCATGGTTTTGTAGCTTGTGCAGCAAGTCTGCTTTTTACTTTTTTTATGCTCAAAATGTTTCCCTCTGCAGTTTGTTTAAAACTTGAAATTGATCTCCATGACAGGTAGAGTGACCTAAAAAATCATAGCATCCACTTGAATGCCTAGAGTTTGGTGAGTGGAGAGAGAGAGGGCAAAGCTAATTTGCTGGTGTGGGTCTCCCATGCTGAAAGCTACCAGTCAATGTTTAGCCCGCAGCCCATGAGCCTTTCCTCTCCGGGAAGTATCTCCTTAGCCATTTAACCATTATGGCTTTTTTTCAGTTATGTGTGTTCACCATGTTTGAATAGTATCTCCTGCCTCATTTGCTAACCATAAGAAACCCCTTATTGTAGATACATGTGCTGTCTTGCAGTCAAGTGGTCGCAGGGGCTAACTGATGGACCTTCAGAGCTGAGCCACAATCTGCCTGTTTTGACTTACTGGGTTGTTAGTGAAAGTTTTCCTCCGTTCTGAGACGCAGCTCAATAAAACAGCAAGTCTGGTGTGCGGAATTTGTCCCTTCACAAAATGTGGTCATAAGCAAATGGCTGCAGATTGGTTGTCCAGAAGATGTAAGTGCCGTCACTTTTACTGCATGGAGGTAAAGGCTCCCCTCCCAAGACTGAAGCTTCCTCTCTCACTGCCACACCAAGTGATCTCTGCAGAACAAACCCACTTAGGGCTGATGGGGATATTGGGTGGAGTTTGTGCTGCTCTATTTCAGAAGAGATTTTTGGTGCATTTTTTTGTTCTCCTCCTATTTACACTACGGGGGAAGATATGGCTCAGCACGTTCACTGTCTGCCCAGCTTCCCTCTGTTCCATGCACTGTGGTGTGTAATTAACAAGCAACATGCCTTTCATACAAAGGAAAAGCAATAGGTGGACTACACAGCAATTTTCTAGTATGCAACTGTGTTTCCAGAGCTGTGCACATTGCTGCTGACACCTTTGCAAATATAATAGTATGAATTTAACACACCAACAGAAATGGAAGGCAAAACCATGCTGGCTTCTTCTGTGCTAGAAAAACAACAAATTAAAATGTTTGGCAAACAGAGGACAAAATTCATAGTGAAAAGACTTGTACTTCCAAGCTTCTCAGGGTACATCAAGCAATAAAGTTATAGAATTTATTACAGCTTTGTGTTCTCATTGTTATTTTTATCCTTCTGTCTTCTTCCCCATCTCACTCCATTAAGCTTTCTTATAAAGTTATCAATAAAAAGTACTCTCTGTACAAGGAATGGTAACAGAGTGTTCCTTTTGCATCCAAAACGTGTGGCTTAATTGCCTAAAATCACATTGAGTTACTGTGAATTTTAATAAGGTCTTCAAATAGTCTGGTAAAAGCATTTCTTTGAGAATGGTCAAATTGACCATTGAGATGTAGTGTTTAAAGGGCAAGGTGGAAATTCACTGACTAGGTACATAAATTTGAATTTTATGAATGATGACTTTATTGCTCATGAAAATAAGCAATGTGTGAGGTGTGCTAGGCATTACGTGTTACAAGTTGCCATGTTTGGCAGTATGGAACCACACGTTTTCTTAACCTTGCTGGAACACAGGTAGCAAAGTTTCTGCCTATTTTTATACAGGGCAAAATATTCACTAGAAATGGAGGATCAGACCAATCCATTTATCTGTATCATGGGATTAATGAGCTAGAAAACCACCTCCCACTGCCAATTAGACAGCATTAGTACAACTATATGTAGACAGCAGAGAAAGACTCCCCAAAAGATATTTTCAAGTAAACCATAATAATTTTTAGCTTTTTTCTCTACTTATATGAGTAGTTTCAGTGATTACTGGCATGAGGAAGATGGCCTGGGTTTGGCCCAATTAAGAGATGTTGTTTCTTAAAATTCCAACAATAACATTCCTACACATTATTCTACAGAGCTCTTGCCTCAGGGCCCAATCTTGTCATCCTTCCACACACAGCATTTCCATTGAAGTCAGGATCAAGAAAATTATAAACCATACAGCATAAAAAGATATGCTTGGTTTATTTGGCACTGGAAAGCTCTATGTACAGACTTTTGGGTGCCATTCCATGATTTTGACAGAAACAAAATGGGAAGCAGGGGAAGGTTAATGTATGAGTACTATCAAAATTTTAATAAGGAGTATATAGTTCTGGTTGGAGTCAAACAGCATTGACCTGTAAATATTGGAATGCATCCCCTGAAATGAAACTATTCTTTGGAGATTAATACCGATTCTTTTCTCATGACCTTATCCTCACCTCTTTCAGCCTGGCCAAGTAGTGGGGATGGACATGGAGCAGTGGATGTTTACAATCAACAGCTCTTTGCAAGAAAGGAGTGTGTTAGTGCTTCTTTCATAAATGCCTCCAGCCATGGTTTCCCAAACTTTTGCCATCTTTGAATTGCACTTGCAGAACATGCTTCAGATGAAGCTGCCCTGAAAACCTTTCTTTAGCTTAAATGTGACTAGATTCTGTGTCTGCTTTGCATAAGACCACTTTATGCTTAGTCTCATGACATGTTGCCGGATACCTGGATGAAGAAGGGATTGGTCTTGACCTACAGGCCTTCAGTGGTTGTGAATGATCTGAGAAATTCTCTTTCCCTACCCCAGCTTCTCTGACATGTCATGTGTGACGCTAGTGTATTTGCAAGATTATATCACTTTTACTTTTGCAAGTCTGTGTTCAGAAATTGTCAGATCAAATGCAGCATGATTATTTTCTTCCAGATTTTTCTTGGCCTGAGAAAAAGGACATGGAAGTTGAAGGATGAGAAATCACTTTGTAACAGTTTCGACTTATTTGTATGAGGACCAAGAAAATTCTAGGCATATTAATATGCTAAAAAATCTTACAAACATCTAAATAGTCAGTTTTGGTTTTCCAGTTCTCTCAGTGATTAGAAGTTTCTGAAGTTCCTTTTCAGTTTCATTCTCATTATCTCTTCTATTTTATTTTTATTTTACATGTTAAGAAAAAATGTATGGCAAACAATGCCTCAAGCATTACAGCACGGTTAGGAACCAGCTTTCTGAATGCCCCAGTTAATATGATGTATAATGTTGCATTCAGCAGCAACTCATTTGATTGAAATAATTTGACTGGAATTAAACTATTGCTACTAAAATTTATGTAAAACTAATGAAAAATTTATTGGTTTATAAAATCCTTGCTTTTATCCAGGACTAACAATTCCTATGCAATGCTAGTGATCCTCCCACAAATAGTTGAGAGAAAATAAAATATAAGGGAGTTCATCAGTTCATATTCCCTGAGATCCTTACAGTTACTCTTCTTTGTGATCCAGTCTTTTAACTTTTTCATTACTTTAATCTTAAAAAATAGATTTTTAATTAAATTCAGAGCTATTATTCCCCTTTAGGGGAGGTGGGAAAAACAAATGCAACTCTGCTGAAGGACCTCTGAGCATAACACTTTCCCTCTCTTTACAGTTCATTTTGGCATTTTTATATATCTTCTGCTAATAAAATGTAATGATTTTCATCTTTTACTTTGACATCTGAGTCTGTATCTTTTATCTGTTGTTTACAGTGTTTCAGCCCATAAATAAATCATATGACAAAATAAATTACTTAATCTTGTGTTTTATTTGGAAACACATTAAAGCCTAGCTTTGGTGGGAAAAAAATCACTTTACACCTTACAATTGCTTATATACTTTTATGACTTTTGTGTCACGTTCAAATACTATCAAGGTGTCATATCAATACCAATTGTTCACAAGAGCCACATTTTAAACCTTTCAAGTTTTCTGATAGAGTTTGATAGGAATACTTTGAAATGAAAGTACATCTGTCTTTGACAAATGGCATTTTCAGTTCTGAGTGGGGTTTTTTTTAAATATGTGGTTATAGTGCATTACAAAAGCAATATTAATCCCCAGAATTTTCTTCAAATCAGTATACATATGATTATAATGAAGTCCGTTTATCCAGTCCCCTGCGTCCAAGGCTGTTTGTTGTCATCATCTGTTTTTTCCATCCGCTATAAATTCACTTATTCTGCACATTCCCAAAGTTGTCCTTTTGTATTTTTGACATCTGTGTAGCTAGTAAAATAAATGGTACTGTACTGAATTTCAGCTTGTATTTTTATTCTCCATGTCTTTTAGACACATTTTGTTTCCGCAATGAGAAAAAAATGATAAATATTTTCTCCACTGTTGTGAAAGAAAAAAAAAGGTTTATAACCTCAGTACATTTATCAAGTTTTTACCTGGTCAAAGAAAATTAAATCAAATTCTAAATAGTTGCTTGCATGTCTCTTCTAGAAGCTTCTTTTCTTCACAAATGCCTCCCACAAAACTATCTTTCACATAGACAGTGTGCCCTCTTTTCTTAGGTTAATTACTGAAATATGATGTGGTTTGGTTTCATTCTTAGTAATTTCCGGATTCTATTCCAGGACATTTGGGATAGAGCCCAAGAGCTTAGCATGTTTTCCTTTTTTCATGGTAAAATTGTGCAAATATGCATTAGAGTGTGAAAACAAACAGTCTAATACATTTTTGCAAAGCTCTTTATGTTTACTGTTTATTGCAGATACCAGATCCTAATTAAAATGCGCTAACAAAAGCCAAGATATAAAGAACAAAGATATAACGAAGCCTCATCTTTTAAAAATACTTGTGATTAATCCCAGAGGACATTGTGTCATACGTCATTATTATAAAATTCAAGAAAGTTAACTACATCTTTGGAAAAGATATAGTGCCAAACACTGTGTCCAATCCATAGAAAAATAATCATATTATGGTCATGTTTTCTGAGGAGTAATCTTTTCAGATCCTATAATGGCATCCAGTTACAGCCCCTCTTGTTTATGGTTCCTTGTGTTTCTTTGTAAAAACTTCCTGAATAGGTTTTTAAACATGTTGAAATGCTTCTTCCTTTTACTGCTGTTTGCCTGTAAATAGATCTCTGCCATTATTAGAAAGGGGTGATTTAAATTTGATCCCAGAAGACATTCTTAAACAAGAAATTAGCTTAATATGCTTGTTATTTTAAATGTGTGGAAGCAAGTTACTGCTTGATTTTAATTCTGTTCAAGCAAAGATCAGTCTTTTAGAAATCACATTTTGAATTCACTTCAGGTGAAATAAACTTCTGGTCCAGTAAGTGATGCCTGCAATGAGGTAGAATTTCTGTGGTCCTGTTACACTTTGCATCTGGAGATTAGAGCATTCATGCAAAGTAATTCTGTTTTCCTGTACACCGGGGTACTGAAGCATAGAAACTGGGAACATGCATGGATTAGGTGTATTAACAAACAGAAACTGATCAATCTGTTCACAAACTGTGAATTCACTGTCCAGAAACTCAAGTGTATGTGAGCCACGCAATGGTCTGCGGTGGTGTTGGAGCATCTGAGCAGCTCTTTTATGAATAACTGGCACCATCATCTCTCCTGGGTACCCCTGCTACTTCCCGTGTAAATAGAGCACCAGGCATTTGGGAAAGAGATTGTCCTCTAAATTTGTCAGGCCTGCAAGAGGTGATTCCTGTTCATCTGGTGGAAGGCAGAGGGTGGCACTGATGGTGGAAGATAGTTCCCTGTGTTTAGGAAGGGGATGTCACACCTCCTCTTTGTATTTCCCTGAAACAGAGCAGAGGGAAAGAGACAGAGGTCAACACTGGAAAATAAGCTTTGTAAAAAAGAGTTGATTCGTTACTGATGAATCAGAGGCAAGCACAAAACCCCTCTGTGGAGCTCTGCTCTTGGTTATGTTGATTGCCTAGTCAGTGTCCAAAAGCTTTCCTGTGATTTTCTTCAGAAAATTCGAACATTGCTGGGATGTCATTTTGCTGCTCAGGATAAGACACTGGCTGATCTTCTGGATCTTCTCTGTGTCTGGATGTTTCATTTTTCTCAGATTTTATACTTCCTACTTTTCATTCCAGAATTTCAAGAAAAAAAAAATTCAACATGCTGTTTTGAAAACATTTTAGGCATTATTGTTCTTTTCCCATCCATATATTAAATTCTTCTGGTACATGGGATTGTTCCTTTCATACAGCAGCTGGTACCAATTAACACAAATTTATTTTGAAATCCTGAAAAAGTTGTACCACAAACTCTGCTTGGTTTGTGTTCAGATTGTTTCATAAATTCAAAAGTACTCAACCTTCTGAAAACAGGAATCTAACCAAAATAGGCACATTTTCCTTCCTCATTTTGCTTTGTTTTTCTAAGTAGCTAATATCCCATTACTTTATTAGATGAAGTATGTATTTGAGAAAATTTAAGTCATTTTTCTATCATTCCCATAACCTCAAACACAAACCCTTTCAGGTGTTGCATGGAGAGGACCACTCTGAAATATTAATATTGTCCAGTCCCTTCAGATTCCCTCCAGGGACGACAGAGACAGGCTCTCTGGGGCCAGGAGACTGCTGAATTAACTCTCTAGGGAAATAGTTTTCTATCCATTAACTATAAAGGCAGTTTAGGGCAATTTGACTCACTAGTTAAAATTAACCCCTGAGAATATTTATTTCAGTTATCCTAGTGTAAGGGAAAATTTATTTGTTCTTTAGGCAAGAAACTTGTAAAATCTGCAGAACTACTTCTGCATGAAACAGAATATTTTCTCTTGTAAAATTAATCCTCTGTAACAGGGAGTGCGTATGAGAAATATTTGCTAGCATTGGTAGATTAGCATTGTGCTCCTCAATCAAAATTGTGGAGAGATTAAGAAGATATTTAGGAAAATACAGATTTTTCAGTTTTACTTCAACTGAAACAGCCTTGAAATTCAGGGCAGGTCCAGACAACTTTTGTCTGAGAAAGGTTCAGATGGTGCTCTTTTATTTGAACCACTTTCCCTCCAACAGATGTTCCTGCAAACTCCTATTGTCATCAGTGTACCTCAAAGGCATAGATCAGCAGCCTTAGCCTACCCCTGGCCTTGCAGCAGACATTTCCCCTTTTAATGCAGTGTAGTTTGTCAAATAAACTATATATGGTGTCTTCCTGTAATGAGAGTGTGTAACATGTCCTTTTCCTATCCCAGATACATCCATTTCTGTATTTGTTGCAGAAAGAAGAGCAGGTACAACTAGCAAACTGAAATAAAACAAAGGTTTTAATTCTTTATCGTTCACCAGGTGCAACTGAATTTACAGTATGAAAAAGAAGATTAATTTTTTCTCTGTTCAAGAAACCCTCAGATGTGATTATTTTTTCTCCTATTTGCTTGTGTCTCAAAACTTCTGGAATAAAGTAAAAGCGATATGGAACTTGCATAATTTTTTTTTTTCTTGCTGAAAATCATTGAGTAAAAAAGGAGCAAGGGCTTTTAAATTCCAGTATAGATGTAAAGAGTTCATACCTCCTCTTTCTCACTCTCTCTTCCCACTTCCCTTTTACAGGTACACGTTGGACCTGAAGAAATAACACCTTTATTTTTTGCTACTGAACATTGCCTCCTTTCTGAACTTGGTGGCTACTCACCCGAAGTGTGGACATAAACAGGAGGCTGCTATTTGACACAGCGTGTAACTATGCCATGGTAACAGAGCTGTATTGTTATATTTGAAATGCAGGCTAGCATTCCATCGGTGGTATTTGTCATGTGAAAAGTCATACTGTGTTCCTCTAATGGCTCCTGAACACAACTGTTATTTGGCACTAAGGGTGAGTACAGTGGATGCTGCTCTTGTGGTACGAAACACTGAGCAGCAAATTCCGTCAGGAGAAGTCAGCACCTTGTAAGAGTGTAAAGCCCTGGAAAGAGCTTGGCATTCAAGTGCCGTTGAATAGTCTGTTGATGGGAACACACTAACAGTTTAATTTGGACCTGATAAAATCTTACAAAGTTTGTGTTTTTGTCTTCTCTTGTATGTGCCCTTTTTGATCTTGCTATTAAAAATAAGAAAAGAAAACTGCAAAGAAAAAAGTACCTTACAAAAGTACGTGCTTGGACTGACTCAGGCACAATTAAGCTAGAACACGCCAGTCTTAACCTGCTGAGCTGTGTGTGGGTGTAACAGCATGAACAGAATTTGACACTCTCTACTGCCCGATACCACTGAAATATCTATGCAGAGTGATAAGCAGATAACAGATTGTCAGCCTTTTAGCTGAATTTCCTATTTTTGTTGGTATAAATCAGACTCTTGCTTTTTCCCCCCGTCTTGTTCTTCACCCTTTCCCTCTCCTCTGAGATATCCTGAATCCTTGCTGGAACCCTGCCAAATCCTTCACCGCCTGTGTCATTCATTTCTTTACATCCTTTCATTTTTTAGGCTTTGTCTCATGCCATCCTTCTCACCAGAGATCCAGCTTCTTCTCTGCGTGCAGGCATCACCCAGGGCATACGTCCCTTCTTTCTCTCAGCTTTCCTGGGAGCTCAACACATTGCCTCTGTGACACTTGCATCCTATGCTAGTCTGGGAAATGAGACTCCAGATTGAGACCACCCCCATGTCAGGTGCCCAGCTAATGCTCTGCATAATGCATTCTGCATTCACTTATGGGATGCTGATGGAGAGTTAAGTAGCCTTCAAAAATGCTTAGGAGATGTAACATTTCACACGGACCTTGCTTAAAACATATGGGCCTTGCCTTAGGGCCAGCCAAGAAAGACGCGAGATTAGTAATTTGTTTATGTGTATCTATTCATTTTTTAGGCTTCGTTGGACAAATTAATACTCTTATGAAGAGACGTAAAAAGGTGCTGAAGAGGACTAAGTTGTCCCTTTATATACATATGGAACAGCCCTGGAAGGTGGCTAAGTTGAGGAATGTATGTATATGTTCTAGAACAGACTTTAGCTTGCCCAGTGCTGGGATGGTGATTTGCAACTTTAACCAGTTTGGAGAGCAACAAAATTTGAAAACTATGTTAAGGGCCAGATAAACTTCTCCATTTCCAAAAAGGGACAAATAAGAAGAAATGTTCCTTCCCTAATGCATAATTTCTCCTTTTCTAGTGTAAAATATAGTAAATTACTCCAAACACAAACTAATCATCAAGAAGGCAACAATACTGTTAATGGTTTAAGCATAGTACTCAGTCTGAGTTTACTCTGCCTTATGGAAATATCAAAGTCATTTTGATTATGCTCAGAGGTTTAATATAGCTATTAGAACAACAGCTACGCTATTGGTGTTACACCATTAGATTTGTTAAGTTGATTCAGCACTAGAACTATGACTCTTTTTCTTCCAGTTGCGTTTGTGAATTTGTTTTTGTTTAAGTTTGAGTAATTGAAGTCTTGTGGGAAGTAAAGTCATTGTTCATCTGCTTATTTCAATCTGTGCTGGGAAAGCCAATTTTCTCTCGTTAAATTATATTTCTAATGTTCAACAGGGATAGTTGCAGATACTTGCTGTCATGCCTTGCTTTCTTTGAAATACATCTTAGCTGGCTCTCCAAGCTGTCTTATCACCCCCTGATGTTTCAGCAGCAAAATGATTCATTCAGAATGGTCTTACCCCTTTTCTGACATCTCAAATTCGTGAACTGAGATCATCTGAGAGGGATCTGAAACTAGTATTCTGTCATGTGGCTAATGTTGAACTATTATCTAAACACAGCAACGAGACCGGGCCAGATTTTTTTTAATAAGCTTTCTGCTTTGAAGCTGCAATCCCATATCCATGTCCCCACTTCCTTCGGTGCTACATTTTCCACACCTGTATTGTCCATGGCTACTCAGATGCTGTTACAGGCTAAGCACAGCCCTTCACCATAGTGGTGAGAAGGGAAAATCTTGACCTAAGTATTCTGTTAGAATAAATAACAATTCCTGCCTGCCATGTTGGGGGGGAAAAAGAAAAAGAAAAAAAAAAAAAAAAAAAAAAAAAAAAAAAAAAAAAAAAGATATTCTGCTAACCAGAACAATCTTTCTTTGACAGAACATTGCAGCTTGCAGTACTTGGGAACTCTGTTTAAAAATCAGTTTTTCAGGATCAGATGATTTTACTTAAGTGCTTCATTGAGGCCAGAGTCTTTTGGAAACATTTTATCAACTATCATATAAACACAACCCCTTAAAAAATAGGCAAAGGCAATGTAATTGTATAGTATCATACTACAAAAGAATATGAATTTTTTTTCTTCTGAATAGAGAACAAATATTTGGTCCACGTTTACTGAAAGAATAGAGCAGCTTTAATGAACGATGCAAAGTTGATCTAAGTCCCCCTGAAGTTAATGAATGGCTTTTTATCAGGCTTCAAATGCACAGAATAAAGCAACTGTCTTTGTTACTTTTTGAAAGTGTTGAAAATGCTTTGCACATTTTGAAAAAGTGAATTGTTGAGTTTTATCATAGCTTTAGAGCTGACCTTAAGTGTTAATAACCTTTTTTTCAGAACATCTTCAAATGGAAAATAGCCAAATGTGCAATGAAGCCAACTGAATATTTGGGGACAGAATGAGAGGATGTACTTAGCTCCTTGTTGTTGGTTGCTTGCTTTTCTTTTTTCTTTTTTTTTTTTTTAGATAAGCATTTAAGGCATATGAGATGGCACAGACATTCTCTTAAGGCATTTAAGGAGATATCATCTGAATCCCTTATTTTCTCAGGGTACTGAAGGAGAAAGTATTGATTAGTGTATATGCTGGAATTCACATCCTATTTGTAGAGAGCTAATAAAAAAATAAAAAGACTGTGGTCCCAGTAGAGTTTTAGCAAAAGTAATGGTATCAATAATGACTTTCCTACAAATGCTTTCACATGTTTGGAAAATTTTCTGTTCTCTTTTAATAGCTATTAGGCTTGTTACGCTGAAGTGTATAGACTTAAAGGAAATTAAAATGAGAATATGTACACTGTTGCACTATTGTTATACTATTTCTAGGGTTTCTTTATCTAGATTAACACACCATCTCAATGTTTATTTCTCTGCCCATGCCTGCATTGGTCAGCTGGAGAGAGTATCCCCAATTCAGCCTTTCAAACTAACAAAAAATATTGAGAGGAATGTAGCTTTTGAAGACAAGTAGCCAGTAGCCATGAGATTTGCTGTGTAAAGAGCAATTTGAAGATATGTCTACAGCAAAAACCCTTGAACAGAGCTTAGACAGATATTGAACAGATCTTCTTCTGCCTGGGAATAAATTTCAAACATCCAAGGAGAAATGTTCCTTGAGACTGCACATCACAGGTCATGTTATTTTGTCTGTTTAACTGCTGTAGTCCAAAGACACCATTTCCTCCCTCCCAAGATTATTTGAGTGAAACGCTTCAGATCTATCATTGAATGCATTTATTTCATGCTGAGGAAGGCGAGAAAATGTATTGTGAAGATAAAAATTAGTTTGTGATTTCTATTCCAGAGAGTAATTCTGCCAGGACACTCTCAGTACCTGTTCTTGCAAAAACTGCTTTCTGATCTTGCATCAAAAGACCTAGACCTTCATCTGGCTTGCTATAATGCATATATATATATTAATGCTTCAATTAATAATTCAGATTAATTCATAATGGGACTAAATATTAAGGAAAAGACTATAAAAATCAGTATCAATAATTCATGATGTCTTTTTGGCTAGAAAGGTAATTTCTTGGAAATTATTAGGAAAGAAATAATTTACACAAACTTCTATCTTTACAATCTTACACCGACATGGTAATTATTATCACTCAGATTGGCATGAGAATAATCATTAAATGGGTATTTAGTTACAGGCAGATGTCTTGAAAAATCTAATAATCTGTTGGATCAGTATCAGGAGTGCTGTCCCATCTGATAAAAATATCCCTATTTATAATCGGGGGACCAAGGAAAATTTTTCATGTTCATAATAAATGTAGTTGTGTGTATATACATACTCATATACAAACACATATATGTACACACACACACTTATGCTCTTTAATTAGTCTTTGTTCAGTAGGAAACAGGACAGATGCAAAAACTGAATCGCAGAATTTCATAATGATAGAGGTTGGCAGGGACCTTTGGAGATCACCTGGTCCAACCCTGCTGCTCAAGCAGGGCCAGCTAGAGCAGGCTGCCCAAAACTGTGTCCAGATGGCTCCATCCAAGGATGGAGACTCCACAAAATCTCCAAGAAACCTGTGTCAGGCACTGGAAAAGTCTTTCCTATGTTTCTGTTTGTGTCCATTGCCTCACTGAGCACCAGTAAAAAGTATCTGGTTCAGTCCTCTTACCACCCTCCCATCAGGTATTTCTCTTCTTTAGGGTTATAAATCCTAGTTCTCTCAGTCTTTGCTTGCAGGAGAGATGCTCCAGTTCCTTCATCACTTGGTGGCTTTTTGCTGGGCTCTCTCCAGCTCAGTGAGCCACAGAGAGCTCTCACCTGTGGAGCTCAGAACTGGACACATTACTCCAGGTGTGGCCTCACAAGTGCTAAATAGATGAAAACACTGGAAAAAGTAGAGAATAGAGTTGAGTTGAGTAGATTCAGGTCAAGTCAAGTCAAGCTGAGTCGAGAAAAACACTGAACAATGGAGTTTGCACTGAGCACAAACATTTATTTTACATCTAGAATGAGTAATTTCACAAATGGGGTAGTGGTAGTTCACACGTCATAGCTAACTTTTTTCCTACCCCAAGCAAAACAACAGTTGTTCTTTTACAGAGAAGAAAAGTAAATAGTTAAGGTATTAAAAGAATGTCTAAATGCTGAACATTTATGCATGTTGCTATTCTCTTATGCATATGTGAAAGATGCACATGTATTTCAATAGATATATCTTGAGGGAAGACTCACACTCAGAATTTGAAATAAACAAAGCAGGATTGTTTAGTTTTCACTTCTTGTTTTCTGCCAAAACCCCCTTTAAGGTTTTTTTTTCTTTTTCAGTGGATGCAGTGTTGACAAGTGCAAAGGGTTACAGTCCTGCCTCCTGCTGGATATTTCGTTCACTGGCATCTGAGAGCCGTCTGCAATGTGAAGGAATTGAAGAACTTGCATAGATAATCTTTTCTGTAGTACGTTTATGGTGACAGATTGAGAGGTCCCTGTTGCTCTGCTGCTACTCCCAGTAACTCAGAATACTAAAGACCTCTGCAACTTCTTTCTTCAGTCGTCTCTTTTCTGAAGAGTCCTTATCCACTTAGCACACTTCCCGTGGAAGCTACTGCAAACCTGCAATTGTTGTTGTGCTTCTTTGAACTTTTGTTGCTCTTACATCCTTTTGTAAATAGTGGGGGGCCAGAACAGCACACGGTAATTAAAATGTGACAGACTCTTAGATTTATAATGTGATACAGTCATATGTCCTAATACTCATTTTATTTTTAAAAACTAGTGGCCATTAAAATATGTTCTTATAAACCTTTTAGAGTCCTTGTTCATCAGTACCAATAATGGTTTTATGTATATAAAATTCCCCATTTTCCCCACATTTCTGTTTCTCTTTTTTGAATCTGCCATTTCAAGATCCAGTTGTTGACTTTTTCAGTGCTGCAGTCAGTTCTATACCTGGCTCAGTATCACCAGCAGACACTGTCACCCTATCTCTCCCTTCCTGTCCCATATCCCTCAGGAATATGTAGCTCTGTAATTCTCTGCTGGCAGCGGCCCTCTGCATTAAAAGTGCATTGTCTATTTACGTCACCCAGCATTTTGTCTTCCTAAGTTATTCTTTTATCCTATTATCCCTGAGAGGATCTTTGACTTAAGATACTTTCTTGGGGGACCTTAATTTTTAAAAATTAAGCAGAATAATAAGTTCAGAGAGTACGTCCTAGCATGAAATTGAATTTCAAGTGAAAGTTTAAGCATCCATCACTCAAAAACTCTTAACTTTCCCAAATCAGCTATTTTATAAGGTTAATGCAACATTAACATCAATGCAATCTTTTTTTTTTTTTTAACCAATCACAAATATTTTGCTCATGTTCATCATTAGCCTGGCATTAGCTAAGTATAAGTTATTTTATGGTGTGGTCAAATGTTCTTGTGGTTTAACATGCATCCAATTCTTTTTCTGGGCAAATAAGAAAAGCAAGGACATAAGTTTAAAAGAGAAAGCAAACTGCCATAAACTTACTTCTTTGGGTCCTTTTGTCCTGCTTAGTTTTACAGCTTCTGTTAGCCACGTTCTGCAGGCTGTCTTGGGGAAGTACCACTTCACCACTTTTCACAGAGGCTGGGAAGGATGACATCCTTCTGGCCCCCATAATTGTATTTATTTCCCCATAGCAGAGCAGTTATTTCCAAATGCTTTATGGTTTTTTGGAGATCTCTGAAATAGAAAGTTCAGTTATGGCCCTCTTTTCAAATAACTTTTCAAATAAAGTGAGAAAAGGATGGGTAAGATTGCAAAGATGATACACTAGGAATAGATAACTGAGAGGAGACCAAAAAAATCTAGAACAAAGTAAGGAAATTGAGAGGGAAGGGTGTGAAAGTGGATGCAGGCACTATGAGACAAACAACATGAATAATTCTGGTGGTGCATGTTTTTTATCTCTGCTTATTTTTGCAGCATGCCTAATGTGCTGTTGTTCAGGGGAAAACATAATGTAATGTGAAGTGAGATCACTGGGCGATATAGTCTATTCACCTCTGAAGCTTTTAGAGTTACTTACACACAAAATATTTTTTGGAAGTTTCTTTAAATTTTTACCCACTTACATAGATTATTCCTGTTATTCAAATAATAATTGCTTACTAGAATATTGAAAAACTTGAAGAAAACTTATAAATGCTGCCAATTTAGCTACATCACATGGAAATAACTAGCAGAATATTTAATATCTAGCAAGTAAAATTTGGAAACTTTCTGTTGTTACCTTACTGGAATTTATTTTACACCCCAAAGTGATTGCCAGGTTTTGTGTTACTATCTTTCCAAACAAAGGTCCCATATATCGGCCCCTTCCTCATTTTTGCTGTCAGTTGTGTATGCTGGATAGCAATTTTCAGTTATTTATTCAGCTTTAGCCACAGCATAAACATCTTTACCATCAATGTACAGTAATTGCAATGAGGTTAGTACAGTTTGCTATAATATCCTCAAGTGGAGAGATGCTGGCAGTGATTAATAAAGAAAAGAAACTGTTCTGTATTCACTAAAGCTACTTATTGTTGAAATCTCACCTTTTCATATTTTCCCATTGTTTGTGTTTATTTTTAGCATGTTCTCTCAAGATGTTCAAAATCATAGCTTTGGTTTTATCTTTTACCTTCAGATTGTGTCCTATTCTCAGATACATGGAACAGTCCTCCAAGTATCTGGACTTTTTCGGTATTTGAGACAGATTAGTTCAGCATATTTTAGTCTTTCTTTCTGAAAACAATATCTGTGAGTCTAAGATTAATTCTATGGTTAAGAATTTTCTAATTTTTACATCCTTGTTAAAAATGACAGTATAGTTTGCCCTTTGTTCTACATATCACTGCTATCAAGCTATTGTAGACAGCTTCTGGATTGGTCAGGGAGGACTTGCCCTCGGAAAAGCCATTCTGGCTGTCTCAAATCACTTCCATATTCTCCATGTGCCTTTGCAGAGCTTCTCGGAGGATCTGCTCCATAGCCTTCCCAGGCACAGAGGTGAGGCTGATTCCCAGGGTCACTAATTCCCAGGGTCCTCCATCCTACCCTTTTGACAGATGGGTACAATGTTTGCCTTTTTCCAGTCTCCTGGGACTTCACCTGACTGCTGTGACTTTTCAAATCTCATGGAGAGCGCCTTGGCAGCTACATAAGCCAATTCCTGCAGGACTCTGTGGATCTCATTGGCTCCCGTAGGAGCCAATGTACATGCAGGTTCCTCAAACGATCATGAACCTGGGAAGCATTTTGCTCCCCCAGTCCCCATCCAGTTGAGAAGTGTGGGAAGAGAGATTGGCATTGAAGAATGAGGCCTGTTGCTGAATGGAAGGGGGACCCTGGTAACAACGTACGCAGAGAAGGCAGAATTACCGAACGTCTTCTTTGCATCAGTCTTCACTGACAAGACCAGCCCTTGGGGATCTCTGACCCAAAAGACCAGAATAAAGGAAGGTTAGAAGGAAGACTTTCCACTGATCAAGGAGAGTTTAGAGAACACCTAGGCAAACCTGACATCCACAAGTCCAGTGGCCCTGATGGGATGCATCCATGAGTGCTGAGAGAGCTGACAGACAGCTAGGCTGCTCACAGTCATCTTTGAAAGGTCATGGCAATCTGGAGAGGTGCCTGAGGACCGGAAGAAAGCAAATGTCACCCTGGTCTTCAAAAAAAGCAAGAATGAGGACCAAGGGAACTACTGACCAGTCAGCCTCACCTCAGTCCCTGAAAAGGTAATGAAGCACCTCATTCTGGATGCAATCTCTATCCACATGGATGACAAGAAGCTGATCAGGAGTAGTCAGCATGGATTCACTGAAGGTAAATCATGCTTGACCAACCTGACTGCCTTCTACAGTGAAACAACTACCTGGGGGGATGAGAGGAGAGCAGTGGATGCCTTGACTTCAGCAAGGTTTTCAACATTGTCTATAACATCCTCTTAGGCAAACTCAGAAGTGTGGACAGGATGAGTGGACAGTGGGGTGGATTAAGAAGTGGCTGAACCAGAGGGTCAGAATCAGTGGGACAGGGTCTGATTGGAGATCTGTCACTGATGGTGTTCCCCAAGGTTCAATACTGGGCCCAGTACTGTTTAAGTCATTCACCAATGACTTGGATGAAGGGGCAGACACCTCTCCAGCAAACTCACTGATAACACAAAGGTGGGAGAAGTAGCCAGTACTCCAGAGGGCTGTGCAGCCCTTCAGAAGGACCTCAACAGGCTGGAGAGATGGGCAGAGAAGAACTTTCTAAAACTCAAGAAAGACAAATGCAGGTTCCCACACCTGAGAAGGAACTACCCCAGGCATCAGTACAAGCTGGGGGTCAACCTGCTGGAAAGCAGCTCTGCAGAAGAGGACCTGGGGGTCCTGGTGGACAGCAAGTTGTCCATGAGCCAGCACTGTGCCCTTGTGGCCAAGAAGGCAAATGGTGACCTCAGGTGCATTAGGAAGATCACTGCCAGTAATGCAGAGGAGATGATCTTGCCCCTCTAGTCAGCCCTGGTGAGGCCACATTTGGAGTGCTGTGTCCAGGACAGGAGAGACATGGAGCTTCTGGTGAGGGTCTCACAGAAGGCAACAAAGATGACTGAGGGACTGGAGCATCTCACTTATAAGGAAAGGTTGAGAGAGTTGGGCCTGTTCAATCTTGAGAAGAGATGGCTGAGAGGGAACCTCATCATATATAAGCGTCTGGAGAGAGGGTGTCAAGAGGATGGGGCCAGGCTCTGCTTGGCGGTGGCACATAATAGTACAAGAGAGAATCGGCAGAAACTGATGCACAGGAAGTTCCACCTAAGCAGAAGGAAGAATTTCTTTACTGCACGAGTGACCAGGCACTGGAGCAGATCGTCTAGAGAGATTGTGGAGTCTGCCTCACTGGAGTTTTTCAAGAACAACCTGGACACAACTTGTGTAATGTGCTCTAGGATGACTCTGCTTGAGCAGGAGGGGTGGACCAGATGACCCATTGTGGTCTCTTCCAAGCTCACTCATACTGTGATTCTGTCATTCTGTGATTCTGTGAAAACCGTTGTTAGGTACTTCAGCCCTTTCCTCATCTATTGTTACCAGTTTTCCAGCATTTGGAAATGCTGGAACGTGGGTACACATTTTTTGACCTTCCTTTTCTGGTTAGCATACATGTGGAAGCCCTTCTTGTTATTCTTTTTGTCCCGTGCCAAATTGAGTTCCAGCTTTGCCTTGGCTGTTGCCTTCCTCACCCGGTACTTACACAACTGAACTTTATCTCTGTACTGTTGGCAGGTTACCCATCCTTGTTTCCACTTCCTGTGCATTTGTTTCTTTTCCTATAGTTTGACCAGTACTTCCCTATTCAGCCATGCAGTCTCTTACCCTCCTTTTCTTGCTCTCTCCCAGTTCCCACAGTCTGCGTCATCTGCTCTTATAATCCAAATTTCCCACCTCTTTCCTGACTGTCTACTGCCCTGGATTCTCTTTGCTCTACTGTATCCCTTGGTCACTTTTTGCCCATCATATTTTTGCCTAGCTCCCTACGCATGAGTAACTCTCCACATATACTGACTGTACTGGCTCTTCCTCCACGAGGATTTTTCTGCCTCTTCTTATCCCTAGTAATTGACTCAGATGACTGTCTGGTATCTGTCCCTCTCCCATGTCTTCTTCCTCCCATTTCCCCTCTGTCTTCCATTCTCTTCCACTTCATTTTTCTTCCTGTTCATAGGCCCCTTGATCATGTATTTAAAGTACAAAATAGTAGTATTGCAATAATGTGAATGCTGAGCTTTCAAAAGTGTGACTAAAAGTATTTTTAAATTATATCTCCAATTATTTCTGTGTGTTTCTGACTTCATACTTTACAGTATATTTTGTTCATGGGCTAGAGCTTTTCTTCACGTACTGACTGCTAGAAGTGTACATGCTCAGAAAATGGAAGCAGATGTTCTCATACAATATCTTTATTCCAGCAGCTGAGGTTTCAGAAAGACTATCAAATGTTTCTAACTCTCCCAATAAATTATGTAACTTGGCACTAATATGTTGATAATATGCTATCAGTAGTGCAGATCTAACAACTCTGAATTATTCTCACTGTTTAAGGCAGACGTACTGAGGTGTGGGTTCCTTTGCATCATGCATTTAGGAACTGAAAACAGAACAGCATGGTTGTGATGTCTGTATTAAATAATGAGGCAGAACATAGTCCTCCAGAGCAATAGGTTTCCCACTGTGTTGAGTCACTAAGCAAGCTGTCACTGTTGATGATGTACTCTTATTTTTAGAAATCCTTCAATGAAAGTCAAGCTGAATCCTACGATACCATATTTTACATTTCTTAAGTTGTTGTGATGCCAGTTTTCATTATTATTGATGTTAAACACTTAAAGAATATTTCTGGGTTACGCAAAAGGTCTTCACGCATTTCAATGATTTATGAAGCAAATAGGCTTGCTAGATGTCTGTGAAGTGCCACTGATGGATTCAGTGAATGCAGCAGTAAGCACCCATTACAGCACCTAGAACACAGTTTCTAACTGGTTTTTGTTCCATTAACAAGTTATGAAAGAGACTTGATGATGCTTTTAGCTGAGAAATATTTTAGAATGTAATGGGTTTTTTTTGAAGAATAGTTCTATCTGAAACAGTGTGGAAAATGACAAACAGCTTCAAGAAGGAAGAAAATGCATTGTGTTACCGTTCTGTGAACCCTGGCTGTATCGTGCAGCATCTTAGGATAGTAATATGATGTCTCAGAGTCTTCTACCCATACACTCCTTAAAGAACGTTTTGTTTTTAGCAGGCTAACTTTAAATATGGAGATACTTCTTACTGTCGTTCCCTGACACCCACTTTTCCCTGCCTCTAGATTACAGTATTCATCTTAATTATCTTTACTGATCTAAAAGTGAGTCCTCTTAGTTTCATCTTGAGTTGATGGAGAGAGATGTGAATTTCCAAGGGAGATTAGTGCCAAGTATATTAGTGATAGCCAAGAGAAAGTTTTCATTGTTATTTTTATGTTTAAAATTATGAAAAGGAAGAGATACTACAAAATCCTAACCAGGTTGAACCCTGCTTTTCTTGCCATCTTTGGTGGTTTTTAGGATGGTTAAAAGTAGGTTGCTTCTTACATTGTCTTTCACTCAATTGCAGATACGTTATTGTTAAAACACTTATAAGAGCTTCAGGATCCACAGATTGCTTCAGAAAGTTGAAACATTTGATTGACGAAGCAAGACAAGAAACAAAGCAATCCCCTCCCACTCAATCCTGCCATAAAACTCCCAAACCTACAAACAAAAATCCAACTATCAAAATAAAACAGCAGCCACAAAATCTGTTTTTATAGCACAGATATCAGAAGATTATATCACCCATTATAAAAAGATGTATACCTTTTTGTTCTACACATTAAGAAGGGGCAAGAATGTATTTATATATGGAAGGGACCACTGCTTTGTGTAAATTTATATGCCTTATTTGGCCCACCTGAAAACTGAGAATATGTAAAATCATGGCTAATCAGTAAGGCTAATTCAAATTAACTGTGCCCTCAAATTTGGAATTATTTTTCATAAAAAGTGCAAATCCCCCACAGTTAAAGGAGAAATTATCTTCAGACAGCAACTGCAATGGAAAATGTGAATTCAAAGATTTTGGATTTTGTTGTACTCAAGTGCCATGCTTTATAGTCTATAAACTTGCTTACCCGTGAACTGTTATACTTCATCTAGGAGTATTTAAAATACATGGAAGATAATAATTTCTGCATAGATTAAAAAAAAAAAAAAAGAAAAATAAAAGGTCCTGAGGCCTTCTTATTGTCATCTTGTTTCCCAGAACAGTTAAGAGAAAACATGGTGTCTCAGATCAATCCTAAAGCATGTGTATTTTCTTCCTCCTCTGTAACAATGGAGTTATATGGCTCTGCAGAGTTAAAATTGGGGTAAACCCATACTGATGTTTAGAAGAATACAGGGTCTGATTAAGCACTGGGTAAGTGCCTTACATTTTCTGAGTATTGAATCCTAAAGTAAAGTGACATTGGACGTGGTTTTTTAAGTCCTATAAAGCTTCCTGAGGCCTAATTCCCCATTCATTGCTTGGCTACCAGATGAGGCCAAAACCATTCAGAGTTTTAAGAGACAATAACTAGAATAGCTAATAACTTGATTATTAAAGTACTGAACTCGGCTACCAGAGGAAGCAAAAAACATACAGTTTTAAGGGACAATAACCATATTAGCTAATAATCTGATTATTAAGGTATTGAGCTAAAAAGGGGTGAAAGTTATATGTAAAAGTCAGCCGTTTGAATTAATGCAGCAGAAAGCTGATGCAGAAGGTCTCCTACCTGAGACTGCTTGCTCTTTGGCAACATTTTTTCCATTCCTTTAGAATTTTTCACCATTTTGTGGTCAAGGTACAGAACAAAAAGAGAAAGCAGAGGAAATGTCTTTAGTTCTGTTTTTGAACTGAGCACTATTTGCACAAAGGTATTGGTGCACTGCAAGAGTGAAAGCAAGAGGAGGACAAGTGAATGGCAGCCATTCAGATGTTGCAAAAAGAAAATTCACTTAAAAATTTTAAATCAGTATATTGACAAAAAGAATTTAAAGACTGAATTTTCATTAAAAATATCTAAACCATTTTTAATTTAATATTCTGAATAGGTGGCAATGGTGAAGCATATAATTGCAGCTAATGATGGTCAAAATTCTTTTCACCCATGTATTGATTGATAAAAGGGGATAAAATGATACTGTCCAGTTTTTCCATGAAAATTTGCGAGGTCATTACAAAAAATCCCAAGGCCAATCAAGTAGTGAAAAAATTCAGTTGCAAACATAATATTACTGAAATCTGTTTTGGGTTTCCTTATCAAACTCTATTTTGCACATACCTTTCAGTCATATTAGCTCTTACAAACTGGAAGTTGTCTGTAACTTTGGTCAATGACTGGTGCAAATACCGTAAAATACCATTAGGTGATGAGATACAGAGAGTCCTAACTGTGAAGCTATCTCATTCTCCCTTCTCATTTCAGTATGTGTAGATGTGAATATGCATATTTATCCACAATAGTGGGTCCTTGTTTGTAATTCCTGCCTTAGAAATGCTTTCATAACTCCTGATAGTTTTGTCCCTTTTAACTTCATGTATAAAAATGTACAAGAAGTTCAGTTGATCACCTGTCTCTCTCTCTCCCTTTCTCTTTTGAAAGCTTGCCAAAAATCCAACCACCACCTAGGCTATTAGTGCATTACTCCATATTCCTCTACCCCCATGCCAATTTTAAAATCCTTTTCATTTGCACCTTTTATAACTAATGGATGATACTTTGGGGAAAATTACAGTGACATTTGCAAAATGATGCTACTTTAAAAGACAGTGTTATTCTTCAAGTGAACATAGTGCAAAAATAAGCAATATATTTACAGGGAAAAAAAAAGAAGGCTAATGTATGCTCAGCTTAACTTCATCAGAGGCACAAGATGACATAAGGTGATGCTTTTTATTCCTTTCAGGGTGGTAGAACTCTTACCAGGTTTCAAAGAGATCAACCTGGACTCAGACTGCTGGTGCTGAAAGCTGATTCATCAAGCCATCATGACTGAGAAAAACACTTGGCAGTTCATTGACTTGAGTAGGCTGTTACATCCTGATGACTTTAATGAAACTTGGTCACTTGTTTACAGCTTGTGCATGAAACCTTTTCCGAACTAGGACCTTAAAACTACATTGAGGGGCTCTTTGTAGTTGTTAAGTTCAAAGGAGATATATGGGTAGGAAAGTAATTGAATCTTCCAGTAGAAGTTTGCTGTTGCCTTTAATTTGTACCTTTTTTCCCCTATCATTCACTGGCACAAAAAGTGTATCTGTGGTGGTCAGACATTTAAATGAATGTTTGGCAATTCTGATTTTAAATAGCCGTGAAGAGACATTTGCAAATTGTGATTAAACCAATATAAAAAAAAAATTGATCTTTGATCAAAGTTTCTTCAAAAGCTACTAAAATGTGGAAACGTTTTCTATGTTCCACGGTATTTCTTCCTCATCGAATTCAAAGGAAACCTGCAAAACAGGTGGAGTTGATATGGACAAAGTCCCTATGTAATGGCACAAGGGGACACAAAAGGGCTGTGTATTCTTCAACCATGTCTTGTAGTCCAGGTACCATTCATCGTCCAAGTCAGGGATAGTTTAGAAATTAGTTTTCTAAACCATTCACAAACTGTTCCACTATGGTTTTCAACTGGTTATAAAGGCATTTACAAAGACCAAGGATGGTAAACTTTTAAAAAATATTAATGCTGGCTTTCTCAATGGTCTGTGATCTGGTAAATGTGCAGGTTCATGCCCTTCCTGTGAAAAACACCAATGGAAAATGTTTTGTTTAAATTCAGATGGAGTTGCAGAGAGCTTTGGGGTTTGAAAGATTGGGTAATGAATAAGAGAAATAGATGCAGATGAAATATGATTTCCTATGCAGGGTGTATTTCAGGGAATCATTAATCCACCTGAATATGACCATGAGTTATGTTCACAGTATTGCACTAGAATGTCTCAAAAAGGGTATTTAGATGTACTTGTGAAGTTAAATATGGTAAGACTATAAAATATTGATTATTTAGCACACATAATGCAGTAGACTATGCAGACCTTATTTTCCATGAGGAAGACAATGCAGTAATTCATCTTTCTATGGCTTGGCTTTATTTCTGTTTATGTATTTTTAGGGCATGAACATAAAAACATTTTCATTTAGGGTTAATTCATAGCCAGAACTGAACTATGAATGTTTAGTTTGTACAAATGTCTTCTATCACCATGTTGAAAACAGGTCATATTTTCTTCTTTCTTTTTGACAATTAAGAACAGAAACTGGTAGTAAAGTAGCACTTGGGTTTTAAAATCTAGTGACTAATTTTAGAATTCTGACCTTCTGAATTGCACTTACTGTTCACCAGTGCTTATGTCATTAGGAATTAATTAGGTAGTCAATGAGGTGGATCTTCAATTTAATCAATTGCACTCTGGATTTTTTAATATTTTCTTTTGCTTATGAAATTACAGAGGCAATTAAATGGTTATACTATTAGCTCACTGAGGGTTTGCTACCACAAAAAGTAGCTTTCTTATTGCAATCTCTTCCATAGTTTATGCAATTTTAGGAAAAAAAATTCTAATATGTCAAAAATTGCCGTACCAAACCTGAACATAATCCCATTATCTTGCTCTGCAAGTGCAAAAGGACAATATGCATAGTACAACACCAGGAGAACTGAACTAAATTCCCCACACATATATTCCAGCTAGTCAAGGCAAGAGTAGTTCAGAGAATTGGCACACCTAGGAATGGAAATATGTACCAAATGCAGGTTTTTCTACTGTTGAAGTACCCACATTTAGTAGCACAGCATATTCGAGTGTGGAGTGGATACATCTGTGATAATTCACATAACGTATGAGTGTGTGGCTAGAAAATGTTTCATTTCTTAGTGCTTGATGTTTTGGGTAGAATTTCACATGTATTCAGCTCATTTATTAACACAAATCATGTTGACTTGGGAGTTGAAGACTGAGAATAATTCTCAGCATCTCTTTCTGTGTGGAACAGTTACACTTTCTCAGGCCTTAGCTTCCCTGAACAGACAGGTTCAGGCTGGTTCTCAGGCAATAGGGTTAAGGAGAATTAAGCTGTCCAGGTCCCTCACACCCCATCCCAGGGGTCTATACCTTCATGAACTCTAAAAGTCACAGATGTGACTGCTTCCTGAGTCACATCTATGCCTCTGCAGCACTGTTTCCCAAATAATGTCAAGGGCAAGAGCCAGCTTGAGTGTAGTGATACCTCATTTTGAAATGCAACAAGAGGAATTGGGGTAGACAAGACTATAAAGAAGAAGCCTGCCAATATATAATTCTTGATGGACTTCCTAAAGTATTGCAACGGTGGAGGCTCCACCCGTCTTCATCATCCTTAATTTCAGTCTTTAGCCATTTTTAACGTTATAGAGTCTTTCTTAACAGCTGGGTTGAATCTCTCTTGTTGCATTTTAATCCTTTTATTTTAGATCATGTACACCTTATTTTATTCCTGTTTACAGTAACCTTTTATACCTGAAGATTCTTATTATGGCTTGCACCTGTTTATTTTCTTCCATAAATAAATGTTCCTGGTCCTTGCAGTCTCTCTTAATAGAATAAGTTTTCAAATCTTTCATCACCATTATTGCTGTTTCAGGGAGTCTTGTATGTCTCACATCTTTCTCCAAGTATACTCTGCAAAACGGAGCTCTTGTTGGTACTAGAGCTGACTTCTACCTGCAGTCTTAACAGGCATCAGTGGAGCAGAAGGGTTGCCTCAAGGCACGTGTGTTGATATATAGATACCTGTTTCCATTTATACATGCCAGTATATTTCTTGACCTTTTCATAATAGCACAGAATTTCTGGCTTGTGCTTACCCTGTGATGTGTTACAACCTTTGAACCCTTTTCTGAAAAGCTGCTATCAGCTGTCTCTTCTCCCTCTTCTGGGCGCAGATGCTTATCTACTTGTGTGTCTTCGTCTTGATTTCTTTTATGAAATTTCTCCAGCTTCTAAAGGAGTTATTGAATTCCAATGCTGTCTTTTAATGTGCTTACTAGAGCTGTAAGGTTGTTGTGACCGGCAGGTCACAAAAGCATTCAGGTTCCAAAACATTACTGGAAGTAGGAAGTCATACTGGGTTCAGAACAGCTCTCTGTGAGGTCCCATTTCTCCAGTATGGGAATAAAGCAGGTTATAATTCTCCTGAGTGAGGTTTTTATAACAGTTTTTTAACCACTTTACAGTAATTTTGCGATGTGTCTTTGCTGAATTTGCCTATGAGGAAGCCAAATGAAAGTTTGTCAAACACTTACTAAAATCAATACACAGAACACTGACTACTTTTCCCTATCCATGTGCACTGTTTTTCCTTTCGCAGAAGGAAATTGATCTGGCCTGACATGATTTATTCTTAATAAGTCTATTCTGGCTGTTAGTTATTTCCTTTTTACCTTCTAGATAGTTTGGTTGATGATTAATTCTGAGTTTTTTCTGCAGTTAAATTAACTTACCTGTACTTTCTTGTCTTCTTTTTTCATGGACAGTGCTGTAGAGCTACCTCATTCTGATAGAAGTAGTAAGATATATATGGATGATGATGTTTTGAGTGGGACTACAGCTGGATCAGCCATCCAGCCCTGGCAAATGTTGGCATTGCTGCCCTCAGCAGAGACATTGCAACTGTACCAGCTGACTCTTATCCCGTCAATACACTCCTATTGTATTTAAAGGATCTGTACTCTGTGAGAAAGATACCTTACTTTGCAGTGAAAGGGAAAGATCCTTATTTCAAAGGTGGGTTTTATTTCAGGTTTATTTCTTCAATAGACTGGGAATAGTGGATAGGAGTGTGTTGGAGAGGGGGCAGGATGGAAACACCTCAATGTTAAGAAGTTGAGAAAAAGCTTTTCAGGACTTCTGACTCTCAGCATCTTGAAAAAAAGCCCTAAATGACTTGTTTTAAGGAAAGTGAAAGATCAGAATCAAGCATAACATTTAAAAAAAATTATAGGCAGTTCAAAAATGTAGCTATTTCAATGATATCTTTGCCCCCACACCATTGACTGTCAGAAGGGAGTTGGGGCAGGCGTACTCCTACTGTCTTTTGTGAGCAGGTTCAAAAGAGAAGACAAGGAAGAGCAATTTACTCTCTCTTTTGCTCTCATCTCCTTTCTTTCTCTCTCATCTACCAGGCAAACACAAAAACATTTGTGAAAGCTTTTAAACATTTTTTTGGCCAACTCGTCATGACCTGCTGTGGATTAGCAGTGGCACGTTCCATTAGCTGTTCATGTGTAACCTGAAAGCTGAGAGCTGTTTCGCCGTTCCCTGCTGGGATTTCAGAGCAGGAAGCACTGGAAGCTCTTTATTGGCTCCTACACCTCTAGCCAGGTATTTGGGCAGTGTCATGCCTACTCAAAAATTGGGAAGCTGTTTGACTAGGGCAGAGATGCCAGGTGGGGTTCAGTAGCTTGCATATTACTACAAAGATTGTCGTATTGTCTTCAGGAAAAAATTTTCTGTTAGCTTTCTTTACCCAGTATCATCATTCACTGTAGTGCCTATGCCTTATAGTAACAATAAGAAACACTTGGGAAAAAATTAACTGGAAAGAGAAAAGAGCTTTAGTCTGTGAACAGCTAAAGCTGATAAGCTTCTTCTAGTGTGACAGATACAGAATACTCTTCAGGGTTACTTGAGATGTCATCAGATGCTTTTAATAACAATGTCAGAGAAACAGGCTTCTTTGCATTGATGACAGTCCTCTATTGTACAGTACATTTTACACCACCAGGAAAAGATCAGACTTTCCAAAGCATGGGGGCCTAATGCACCACGGCTTCCAATTCAACCTGACCTACCTAAAGCTGCTGCCACTGACAAAAATACCAGCTGTGTCACTGCCCAGAAATTCCTTTAAAACCGTGCCTTAGCATGCCTATTGGGATATTAGCAGGTATCTTTAGATAACTTTTGACATTGTTCTTAGATGGGTGAGTATCAATACAATGTCATCTGCATGAGACATCTGCCATGTGTGGGCCTGAGATAAGATATTATGGTATTTCCTGTCCTGCCCTGGTGTTAATTCTTGCTCTAGTCTAATAATTCCCAGAGATGCTATGCAAATGCTATGCTTGTCCATTTCTGTAGTCCTGACATTTTCCTGAATAGCACTTTAAATGATTTGATCTTGGAAAGCATACCTAACTCATCCAAGTCCATGTGTGAACTCTTTGAAAGAAAGTAATTTTACATCCATTCCCATCTCTGTTTTTCTCTTCCTTTGTTGCTTGCCTCTATGTTGCTTGCTGGAAAGCAATTGGCTGGAGACTCGCTGACTCTGAAACCCACTGATTAGATTTGAAGAGTATAACTGGGAAAGATGTAACATTGATAAAAAGTAGGGCAAAAGATTAACACCAACACTAGTTTGTAAGCAGGAAAGTCAGAAAGGTGCCGCAGGAGCCATGTGCGTTCTCTTGTTCCAAGGTGATAACAGAGCCAGTAAAGATAAACATTTGGGGTGAGGAAGGAATATTTCCTCTGATCACTGTTGCCAGGTGGAAAAAAGAGCAAAACTGTGAGTTATGCTGTCAACACCAGGTCACCAACAGCCACCGATGTTATTTAGAGCCTGCAGATATGGTTATGTATGTTCATAGAAAAATAGCGGGAGGAGCAAAAAGAGGAGATAGAGATGACAAGGAGATACCAGAAGTAGGAAGAAGATGACAACAGCTATTTAAGATAAGGGTGGTTAACAAGTGCCATGAGGACTGGGAATGTGTGAAGTGGGACATTTAAGTGGAGCATGAGGATTGCAAAGCATTTCATCTGACCAGTGAAGATGTAGTGGACTGGTTGGCAGTGAAGATACTACTTTGCGAGTGCTGTGAAGAGAGTGGAGGAGTAGACTCAGGTTGGGTCTCTCAATGCTTAACAGGTCAAGTACGGAGCAAACTCTGGGCAACCACGATCATACTGATCTAGTCCCCAAACTGTTACTTGCATTTACACGTGGCCTCTGAGAGCATGTGTTGGCCAGTTAATCTGGACATTATTTCAGTGTTTAGACATTTTAATTACCAGAAAACTTGGTGGTCTGCTTCTTGAATTCCAGTAAACACTCATGGACTTCATTTGTATTCATATTAAGTCTATGGAACCAAACCCAATTCCAGGGCCATTTTATGAACTTTGAGAGTTTTGTCACAGATTGGGGATTTTGTTTGTTTGTTTTTTGGGAGGGGGGTGGTTTTTGGATGGAAAATACACTGATACTCTCATTTTAATACCCAATCCCTGATTCTGCAGCAAATTCATATGCAGAGGTGGCTAACACTATGGATACTGGACGTCAGGTATGTTCTAAGCAGTGTGAAGCTTTCTTGGAAAAGACTGTACAGGGTTTTCTAATATGCAAAATTCTTTTTAATAATCTTCTAAACAGAGGTGCTATTCATTTCACATCTCTGCAGGAAAGTGTTAACATAGTAATGCTTTGTGATCATGTGTTAGTTATTAGGTTCATAACGAGTATAATACTGTCTTAGTTGTAATGTCCATTTATACAGCAGAAAAATACAGTATGTTAATGTGTGTTCCTTCAAGATTAGCTATGGAAAGCGAAAGTGCATTTCTGTGCTAATACAGTAAAAATCTATTAAACCCATAACATCTGAGCATGGAAAAAGAATTATATTAACAGGTTTATTCCATTAATGGTTATTTGTTTAAGAGGGCTTCTTAGTATATCATGCATTTTCTGACTGCTCACTCAGAAATTTTTTTCCTGTGGACACGTCTGTTTCCTTGACAGGTTGTATTAAGTTACATGGATTCTCACATTATCTTGAAGATTTTCTTACAAATTATACATGCAGAGTGCTTTGAATACATATTCGAATTTCACACCCAATAAAAACTTGCTGGTGTACCACAACAGCTCAGTCCAGGTCACAGTACAGATTCCCTTTCCCTTCCTAAAACTTACATTGCCACAACAGAGGACAAAGTATTGCTGCTACTCCTTCTCCTTCATCCTATTTTTCTCTCAACAGTGTCCTCCAAATCACCTATTGCAAGGAGCCCCCTCTCTCTATTTCTTGGACTGGCTATAGAGGCAGAGGCTGTTTCAAGCTTTCTCTTTCCAGCTTGATCCATTTTTTTGCTGCACTGATTCTCCCCTTTAGAGGTGCTGCTTACTGTTACTGTTACCTGGGTGGACATTTGATCTAAAACAGTGCATATGACCATGAAAATTATTATTTTGGTGTAGTATTTTAAAACTGCACTAACTGGAGGAAGAGGGTGCAAGCCCATTTTATTCCCTGCACTTCTCCTGATGCAGCAAACAAGGATTCCCTGCACTGAGGAGGCAGAGGAAGGGGTTAAGCTGCCAAAGAAGTAAGTCCAGTTCCTGTCTCTTCAGTCTCTTAAAGCATTGACAAAAGAGAACCGAAGTTGATATCTTTTAGGGGGTCACATATGGCTCCCCTGATGAAGCCCTTTGGGATATATTTTTGATCCCTGTCAATAAGAGCCATAGAGTCTGATGTTTATAGTTATTTCCTCTTGGAAACTGTGTATGTGAGAAGTTCATACTCCTTGCCACATCCTGTAGTGTATGTTCATATCAGTTCTTTCCAAAAGATTGATTCCTAGCTTGCTGCAGCACAGTTCATCAAATCCTTAATACAGAGGTGAATGGATGGTAGTCTCTTTTTCATCCAAACAATTGTAAGCCTGCATTTGGCTAGCAGTTATGCTTGTTGGATGAAGCATGACTGTTCAGTATTCGGTTTGCTTGCTATTGCCAGCAAACAATACGCTGGCAACGGTTTATGCTTTCTTTCTCTTGCCTTTTTTTTTGGTGCTATACAAAACCAAGCATGAGTAATGAGTGTCCGGAGTGTGTATGCTAATTCCTGTAGAGACCTCGATGTTAAAGTTTAAACGGAGAGCAAGTCATTTGAGGTCGTGCTATTATCATGTGTTAGGTTCTCTGCACTAGTTAGATTTTGCCTAACATTGTTTTAAGTTACTGAAGAACGTTTGCAGCTGACTTCTTCCCTTTACATCTCTCTCTCTTGTTTTCCCATTTAGATTCGTCTGTCTCTCTGGTGACGTTAAAGGGAAATAACCAGGTAGGCATAATTTCCTGGCACAAAAAAGTAGTAAAGAGCCTGAGAATGCAACGGGATTTGGCTTCTGAGCACATTCCTTAGTTCCTTTGTAAGCCTCTGTCTATATTAATGTATTGCTGCACTTTGCAGAATAATATACTCACACGGGCTTCACAGTCATCTTTCTCTCTTCATTCTGAGGACCAACATGTTAGTTTTTCAACAGCTGTAATCAGGAAAATAAGAGCTTTAGAGTTTGCTTCAAACCCTGTATCTCTAGGCAATCTGCTGCTAGAAAGCTACTCACAGAGTTAGCATGAAACTATTCTAATTCTGTATTAATTGCTGTAATTAGGTTTTTTGCGTCATGATCAGATCAAGGAAGCCTAGAGAGAGAAAAAAAAAAAAGAGCCCTCTTTATCCACAACTCTCCTAAAATGAGGCTCAGTATTGCCATCAAAGGCAAAGGCAATGTAAGTCAGACCTTCCCAGCTAGGCAAAAGCCCTCGTCTTCAGGGATGTTAGGGGCAGTTTGGTTCCAGTTGAGCTGGAGTCATTCTCAAAATGCTGTCCTTCATGCAGACCTTCTGATTATTTTTGTCCCAATGGGATCTGTTTGGTATCCCTGGTTTGTTTAGATCTCACAGTTTTGGAGGGGTTTTTTTTTGTCTTTGCTACTTTGAGGCAGACTCGTGCTTTCCTTATGTGATCCCATATATGCACAAGGTACCTGTGAACAGCCTCACCCCTCAAATTTCTCCTGACCAGTTTCGAGTGGCAAACTGTTCACAAAAGCACCTGGATGCAATCTGGGGGAAGTTCCCAGTCTGAGTCTTAGGCTTATATCATTCCCTGTGATGCAGGATGAGCATTCATTTATACTGCTCTTTCCCTTTACACAGCTGTTGTTTGCTATTTCCCTGTTATTAAATACTTGCACAAGGAAAGAAATATAAAAATGCTGATACTTGCCATTAACTATTTTTGATGCAACAACTAAGTCTGCCAACTGCATGAAGTGAATGCATTTTGTTAAGCACATCAAAAATGCATTTGTAAGAAAAGGCTCATTGGGTCAGATAAGAAGGACGCAGAGTACAGTGGTAGCAAAGTACCTTGGTTTCCCATCCACAAAATGCATTTATCTTTCTTTGGTCCTTTTTTGTGCTTGAATTATTTAGACTGTAAACTTTTTATGATGGGAACTGCCTCTTAATCACAACATATTTATACAATGGCCACCCATCATCCAGCCATCAACAGAGAATTCTTTCCCACCCACTCATTTCTCTTGTAGCTCACCTCTTCCCTAGCATGTATTCTCACCTAAATTTTGAGTCTTCTGCATGGCAGCCTTTCTGCATCCTGCTCCTTTCCATTCTTCCTCTCTCCTCCTCCATGACCTTCTCCAGATGGTACATCTGTAGGAAAAAGAACAGATTTAGAAATCGTTGGTTTTCTTTCAATGGGAATTAAACTGCATTAGCTTCTCACCAATGCTTTATTTTGGGAGCAGGCTAATCTGCTAGACCTGGGCAAGAAACCATGTTTCTATTCAAGAAGAGCTTTGGAAATGTAAACAGTTTCTTGACTTGGATGAAATGCTGACATCTCAGGAATGTTTGCGAAGTCCAAATCCAAGGAGCTTTGAGCCATGGAGGGCAGGCTGGACTTACACTAAGTAAACAAAAATATGCTTTTAAACCTGTTAAAATGCTTCTGCATCCTAGATTCCCCCTTTCTGTTTTTTGTTTTTTTAATTTAAATAAAATGAAACAAAGTCAGTTTCTTCCCCCTAGATTGCCTTGGTATTTTAATAAAGTGAAACATTTTCATTGCAAAGGGCTTAAAGAAGGAAGGTGAATTTGAACATCCATATTTTGGCTGAACAGGTCCAGATCCTCTTGTGCTTTTATATACTCTTGATTAACACTACCCTTGTATGTTCAGGAGAGTTGAGGTGGGACATGAAGGAAGGGAATGCAGCAGTGTACTGGTCACCATTCCATTCAGCTTGTCCCATAAAATCTCAGATTTTCCCTCTAATTTCAGGAAGAAAGGGAAGAGTGGAAATATGGCTCCATCCAGGTTTAATTTTCCATAAAGCTACAGGTCTCCCAGATACACAAAAGAATTAATATTATTGATGGTACAGGTCACAGAGCAGAAAATGAAGCTTGAAATGTCGTGATGTGCTTGTTTCAACATATCTGGAAGCAGTGCCATTGTCAAGAAATCTCCAATTTTCCTTTTCTCAAGTAAGTGACCATCTTTCATGGCAGGTGCCACTTCCCTCTGGCCCTTTTCCACCAGAATGGTACCAATATCTAGGGTTATTTATCATTGCTCCCAAATATATATTGAATTTTGTTTTTATATATCTATACATTATGGACCTCTATGGGAAATTTACTTGAGTGAGAATTATGGGGTTATTAAATATTAATAAGCAATAAATTTCAGATCACCCAAATTATAGAAATGCCATTCCCAGCCATGTGACAGTCACTTCTCTCTTGCTCTGCACTTCTGGAAGCTGAGGAATATGATCTTTTTCATGTTAATTTGTGATGACACCGTCAGTTATTCTTTAAACGGTGAATTTTATTACTTAAGTCTCTGCATTAAAAGAGCTCAGTTTGTCTGTTAGTTTTCCCATACCACGGGATTTGTGGTGCAGTATGAATCCATTTGATTTATTTTACCACCTAGTACAATATATGTAGGAGGTTTAGCTCCTAAGAATGTGTTTCACAGCTCACTCATGTATGGAGATGTTATGAAACTCAAACATTTTTTTATCTGAAATTCCCCTAGCTCTCCCTTTAAAAAAATTCTAAGCAATGATGCAAATAAGTTTTCAAAAAGATTGTTCTATGAATACATGTGCTATACCCAGTCTTTTTAAAGAATAGAAAATCACATAAATGACAGTTCCAGAAACTGTAGATTTATGACTTTTTTTAACTTTCCGATTATGTTGGCAATGACTAAAAAAAATAAAATTTTGTAATTTTGAGGAGAGAATAATGTACTTTTTTATTAAAATAGAAATGACACACTGCTGCATATCTAACTTGATTTAGTGTTTTTATTAGTTATAGAACTGTTTTAATACCTCACTAACTATTGCTTTCTCCCTCAAGGTTTTCATTGTTCTCATACCCTAGAAACAAATTGATAATTCTGAAAAAAATAAAGTATTTCTTAGTTGTTTGCTAACAGCAGAATAGCAATCAGTCACCACAGGGTTACTACAATGGGCATCATTATATCTGGATCCTTATCAATTTCACTATATGGGTAAGTATTATTGCTGCATACCGGAACTCCTTTGGTGTTATTGCTTAATTTTAATTGTGATTGTAAAATGTGAAAAATGTGGATATTTAAACCACAATTAAACACCTGCTATACTTGTTGTGCATTGGCATTTAAAGATATATTGAGTATTTAAAATCTGCTGAATCAGATATTATATTGAGGGGGGAAATAAAAAATAAAAAATCTGGGATTGGTTTGAAAACAAATGTTTGCTTAAGGAAATAGTTGCCGGGAAATTTAATTTAGCCAAATACGTGATGCAACATCTGAACCTTAAAACATTTTGAAGAGTGAATTTTGACATCATGCTGTTTCTCATGCAGCTTCAGAGGCTGCCAGTCCCTTGCAGCTTCCAAGAATCCCACTGTCCTATGTGTGTCCCTCTGACATCCTGCAAATGGAAAATCCTGCACTGGAAAACACCTGCCCAGCATTAACAAGATGTAAATGGCAGAAACAGCAGAATGTCAAGTTGCAGAGACACAAAGAAACGAAGGTTTTGTAGAAAAAGCCTCTGCTGACTACTCCCAAATTCTTAATTTCGTTCAAGAGTGAAAACATTTCTAAATTGCTTCTGGTTCTGTGGTGAGAAGCACAGAAAAACACATGAGCACATGATTTTTGTTAGGCGTGTGAGTAATCTGAATGAATTAGAACTCAGCACATGTTGATGTGCTTTGCTGCCTTGGATCTGTTAGTGGTGTAAGGTGGTTTAAATCTAGCAGACATAAAGAGAGGCAGCAGCTCTCAGTACAATTAAATCTGCAAACAGCCTCTACTGCACAGCCTGGCTCATGCACCTTTCCATATCCCATCTCTTCCCCTTTCTTAAAAATAGGTTGAAAAAATTGTTTGGTCTGAAAAATGACGGAGTTATCCTCTCAGTAAAGCCTGTTTTTTCTAATATTAGAGGGAAAGATTGCTTACAGGCATTCAAAAACAGTATTTTAAGTTTTAATTTTTATCTATTCTTTTTGTGTTTAGACACTTGTAAGTCAGAAGAAAAAAAATCATTGCATCGACCCTTCCATCTTTGCACATATTGTGTAAAGAGTTTTCTGAACCTTCAGCTAGCTTTTGTTCATTCTGGAAGGTTGCTTGGGTGATCTTTTGCTTCACGACTTAGATCTAATCCGGTACTGACCTAGACCCACCTCCCTCTCCTCTGCCAAACCAGCAGCTCTGGGAGAAAAACTGTTCCTTTCTTTGGGAGAGGTAACACCAGTATTTTTCTTCAGCCGTAGAAGAGAGCTTGTTGTTTCTTAATGGTCTACTGATAGGCATCCTTGGTGGTGCATTGACTTGGTTTTATTTCCTGCAATCTAGACTCCTGGGAGGATTCTCTGGCTTCTTGCCTCTGTACTTCTCTTGAGTTTGCATTGAACTTTGAAACTGATTCAACATGATCTGCTGTCAGCCTCCTGCTACACACTGGGTGATCAAAATATCTCCCTTCCCCTTCCTGGGAGAGTAGGGCTCCCAAGGGCACTTCACGGTCCTTATCTTTTCCTACTTGCTACCTTGAAACCAGTGATATCTGGCTAATAGCTGTGAAAAAACCAACACTGTTTTGATAACTAATGTATGTAATAAATTGGCAAGTTCTGTATTTAATTTTTTCCCCCCAAATTGTTACCTGAGTTTGGAAGTAGAGTACCCCTCTCCTTTCTGCAGAGGCCGAACAGCTTCTCAAATGCCTTACCACAAATAAATGATTTAAGTATCTTCTTCTTGTCTTAGAACATGTCTTGGCTACCAGCACACTTTCCTGTCAATCTTCAGTAATGGCTTGTGTCAGGTGGAACCTCCTGGGAAAGAAATGGGTTTATCTTAAAAAGTTTATGAGAGCATCTCCTATATCTCCAATGTGTGTCATAGAGAGGGATTATTAAATATAGAATAAATAACAGACAACTGTGTTACTAGGCTTTAATTCCATCGAGGGGTTCCATTTTCCAAAAGCGGATTCAGTGCTCATGAAAGCTGTCAAACTGAGGTCCTTGGAAGCCAAAGTGGTCTTTTATCCCATAGATTGGGTGTGGTATTGGCAAAACACGTGCAGGCTCTCCCATGCTGTCCTGACCTGCAGCACCTGTATTTGTGCTTTAACCAGCCCATGCAAAGCAAGCAGAAGGGCAGGTTGAGCAGGTGCAATGAAGTTTAGTGCATCTAATCCAAAATGAGCTCTGAGAAGGCTGCTACCTCCACACACGTAGGTGATGTGTACGGAGGTGTTAGCCAGGATCCCGAAGCGTGGTGAGCCCCTGGAGCTGTCCTGGGGGTGCACACAAGCTTTCAGCATCACTGCAGCACAGGATAATAAACCCAGGGCACGGAAGTCTTTAAACCCCAAGGGCAAAATGATCTGGCTCACAGGACTTCCCTCATCTCTGTGATAGGATAATCCACAGGGAGCCTCACATTCCTCAGGCTCGGCAGGATGTGTGGCATATTGAGGCTTACATTTTAAACCTACACCTTTATAGCACAAGGCCTATCAATTAATTTACCTACTCTTGTGTCAACTTTGGCAGCTTTATAAATTGGAAAAAGAGATTCATGATCTAAATCCAGCCCCTCACTCTGCGATGCATTGATGCCTATAATTCCTCATAGAAAATATCTTTCCTGAAGTCTGCAATGTGTTATAATCTCTAATTATGAATATGTTCACAGAATTTGTTCATCTCAAGATGCACTTGTGCATCTGTTATTTATGCACTATACGTTAAACTTTACATATAGCTTTAGAAATATTTCTGCAGATGTGCACTTGTGCTTAAAAGACCATAGAAAAGGATATGTTAAGCTGTGTGATGAGGTCCTTGGGTTTGGATTATAAAGAGCACCATCTTTTCCCCATGGTGGAATTGTAACTAGAGGTAGACAACCCTCTGCCGAAATTATGGGGTGGAAGGGCATCTCCAGAGTCACAACTACAGGTGAGGCTGCAGCTCATCTGTCGGTCCCCTCGCAGGCAGGCTGGGGGCTCTCTGTTTCTGCAGCCGGGCTCTGTGGGGTGGATGGGTGCTCCTGCCTACCCTGGAGCCCAGGAACAGACGGTGTTTGCTCGTCTGGGTCTTTGTGGCAGACAGGGCATCCTCAGGCCACCCTTTGAAGATGATATAGCAAGAAGCCAGTGTGCTTGTGAGGGCAGGGAAGTCTGGCACTAAGAGAGACCGTAAACTTATTAGAGAGGCTGAAGTTTATGTTTAAATAGCACATAATGCAGTGGGGACTGGTCCCTGCCTGGCACTTTTAATTGCTGCTGTAATAATAATACAAGAAACAGAGCCACTGTTCTGCACACAGCCATATAAAAAATGATAAATTGTTATTCTACTTGTTTTCCTATTGTAAAGTAACGCTGTCAGTATGGAATTTATTTAACTGGAAGATAAGACCTCAAATGACTACCTTAGAATCTGAAGGAGGAAAAATACAATTCAGCACTAGGCACTACAAGAAAATTAGAATTAAAGATAATGTATCTTGAAAAACCAAGTAAACAAATATCAAAGGGCCAATAAATGCATGTTGTACAAAAATAAACTTATCTTTGAGCACACCCCAAGGACTTCTCTGGGCCCTGGTTCCAGTCATTCCCAGAAGGACATAAATGCCACCTTAAAGCTGTGACTGCTTCAGGACCAAATGTTTTTCTAATAGTGCATTGCTATAAAAGAAGGAATTAACTAATAGGTTTTGATAGGGAGATACTACCAGATTTTTTTATATGTTAGGCTTCCTTGCATAAGCTAACTGAAGGTGCACATGGTTCATGGAGATGAATCCTGAGAGATTGTGTCTTTGGAAGGTACTGAGGTTCCTTCTTTCCCACAGCAAGTTAATCAGGACACTGTGCCAGGAGGGAATACAAATCTGTTGTGTTGGCTTGGTTTTGGTTTAGTTTTCTTTCTCTTTCTTCTGTGTTTGTGGACTTCTGTGCTTCACAAACAAAAGTTTTTCTCCATGAAGAGAAAACACCAACATATCTGTACAATGTGCCTCAACATCTCCTCAAAAAGGCATTTTCTTTTTAATCTAGAGAGTAACAGTGTACTGCAATTGAGTTGCTCTATGTTTTCTTTTCACCCTACAACACAGTTTTGCATTTCATGTTTTTTATGTTATGCTTAATAATAGAAGTACCTGAAATATTTGACAATTGGTGGAAAAAAGTATTCCTTGCTTTGCCTTGAAGCACCATATCTTTATGGAATCATAGAAGCTGGAGATTGTGAAGGCCTTTTGGGTCATTGGAGCCACCCACGTGCCGATGCTGGATTGACACTCTTTTCTTTTCCTGTGAAAGCTGCTTGTGATATGGTGGTGCAAGGAAATTTGCACTTTAATAGGACGCATTTTCATAAAAGCTCAGCCTGATTTTGTCTCTGTTTATGGTCCAGATACATACAGTGCTATACAGGCCATATGAAATTACAGCAAGAAGTTGTGAATGATGTAGGAAATGAAAAATTCATCACAAAGAGCAAGGAGGTAGCAAGCTGTGCTGCACTCTACCTTTTGATATTAAACTCAGATATAGCCAGGCAAGGAAACTGGACTCAAAAGGTCTCAACCAAATATAACCCCTATAGAATAAAACCGAGAAAAATAAAAAGCCTAATTCAAATTAAAAAAAAAAAAAAATTTAGCATAGCTTGAAAGCATTTATTCTCTCCTATTAAAAAGAAACCCAAACACTTCCCAGCTGAAGAGAGCACTTCTAAATGTGGTTTTGTCCCAAATGAAGACAAACTGAAAGGGCTTCTGACAATTTGGGGAAGTGCTAGAGTATTCATACTAGAGGAAGCTGTTTGTTTTTTGTTGAATTTTTGTGTTGGTTTTTTTTTTTTTTTTTTTACAAGGGGGGTGGAATCAGTCATTCTAGGGCTGGTAAGTAGCACATATAGAATTTAACAGAAGCACATATAATAAAAGGAAATCTCCTTACTACAGATGACCTCTCAAAATAAAATCAGTTAAAAGATAGTTAATACTTAGCCCATCATTACTGCAGGTATTCTGACCTGGTTTACTTCCACCCCACTGTGTAAGGATTCTATACCACGCCCTTTTGGGGGAATAGCAAATATTAGAAGCTTCCATAATGTGCTGTTCAATCCTTCTACCTTCCATTTGTTCACACAGATTTCTTAATCCCTTGCAGAACCCTTAAAAATTATTTTTCTTGTGACGAAGAGTGCAGGGCCAAGTCCATGCAGCACAGAAGGAGGTGCATGTCTCACACTGCTTGAAGCTGTGTGTGTTCTTCAACACCTTGCTGAATTAGATCCTTAATCATCATCACCATCAACAGCTCCTGCTTGCACCTCTCCTTGCAAAGTGTGGCTTTTAAAAGGTGCAGCCCTGGGACTTTGTGCTGGTCAGCAAAGCAACCACAGTGAGTGATGTTCCCTGCTGTCTGCACAGACATTGCTTAAAATCACTGCAGCAGCTCCAGTGCTTAATGCTTTTGCCAGTGAGCACCTGCATCGTACATGTGGGATTCTAATCTTCGCATGTGAGATGGCCTTGAATAATTTCTGTGCATTTTATAGGCAATTCTGTGGTGATCAAACTACTGTAAAGAGAGACCTGTATCAACCCATAATTCCCCCCCCCTTCTTTCAAACACATAATGTAAGGTTTCCCTTGTGGGTGGCCCTTCTTTCTTTTGTGCCATGGTAATTTCTTCATAGGTGGTACCTGACAAGTCCTTTTTTACCCTTAGAGTTTTTTGTTCAGATTCCATTCACTTCAAAATATCATTACCATTGCAAACAAGGAAAATGTGTTTATCAGAAACTGCAAACTCCTTTAGGGCCTCATAGGATTAATCACGGTTATAAAGTTTTATTAAACACAATTTTTGTTTAATGACAAGCTCCACCAGTCCTTCCCATTCCAAACCAATCCTGTCCTTAGGGTGTATCTAGCACAGCAGATTGTTTTCAACAGACTCTCAAGACAATCCCTATTACTTTGTCATGCACAGAGATATTTTTCTTCCTGGATAATTTGAACTTCCTTAAAAATCACATCTGTTTCATACTTTATTTATTTGTAATTTAAATCCTTAAATTGAATCTTTCATTACTAACATCTGGGCTTGAAATGCAGCCCACTTGAAAAAATACAAATTTTATTTTATTTGTAGTTACCCCCCTTCACTCAGTAACATTGGTACAAACATTCCCTGGCCAGAGGCAAAACAGCCGGGTATCTTAAAGCTGTGATGCCGTACCACGTGTAATATGGCTCACTTGAATGTCCCTGAAGTGACTGGCAATTTGCCCAGAATTAGACTGAATGCAAGTAATAAGCTGTAGAAATTCCACAATATTGACAATTAGATATCTCTATACAGCAGCAGCTGTGTATTGTTCTCATGGTATATTCCTCTCAAAGCACCTCCTAAAAAAGGGAAAAAAAAAACCTGGCAGAAGGTTGCAGGCAGCAGAAAGGTAATATACACTGTATGAAATATCTCAAATTCAGATTAATAGGAATGTTTCTATTAGCACAGTTTTCTACATCTGAAATAATGGCTAAGGCAAAATGCTGAGGAATTTTCAGTTTATAATACCACATCTGTACTGCTAAATTGCTATATTTTAAACTTTTTTTTTTTTTTTTTTTTTCTGAGGAAGATACCTACCCACTCTTTCCTTTCATCATGAAAAGGAGGAGAAGGGAGTATGGGCTTGCCTTTGGATGCTGCTTAAAAAAATCTTCACAAGTCTTTTTGAAAATTGCCCCCAAAACAGAAAGAGACATTAGTGTCCTGCAAAATGGGGTCTCACTGAGATGTAGTAATATGACCCAGAAAAAAAAGTAGGGTTAGAAGAAAAGGTTGTTTTTCTTTTTAACCTGATTTTAGAAAATTCAGATGGCTTTGAGGGATTCAGTGGAATAAATACATTTATTTCCTATTAATTCTCAATTCCCTCATATTTCAAAGTTTATTTGTTAGTCTTTCTACAGAAAATGTGGAAAATTAATTCATTGAACATTTATTTTATTTTACTCACAAGAAGCAGCTGCCCACAGTGAACGGATTCAAATTTTATTTTTTAAACCATACTTTTGAAGTTTGCATTATGAGCTATTCATCTTTGATATTTTGCCCAGTGGATATCAATGGAGCTTGTTTCTGTCAGCTACTAAGCTTGTCAAACTTTGGTTTTGGTATCTGTCTTTATTGTAATAGAAATGATCATTTTTTAAAATAAGCTGCTGTTTCGTTGGTTTGGTTTTTTTTTTCAGAAGTACCATAAAACTGCGGGAACAATAAGATGTCAAGTTTTATATTGCAGATGCTAATTTATCAAGCTAATTACCAACAAAATGCAACTAAATTGCTGATAATCTTGAGACTGATTAATTCAGCAACAGAGATATTGATGAGTATTTAAAGGTTAGGAATAGGAGCCTTATGATGCAGGAGCCCCTTCCTACTTCAGTGCTTACCACAGAAGAATTATCTCAGCACCGCATGGCATACACAACATTTTGACAGATACGTGTGCTGTATGCCAAACAATTGCTGGAGAAAGGAAAGGGCAGTTTGTGCATTTCTCTGCCTGGTATGACCACACTGAATATTGCTAAAATAGAGGGAAAAGTTTTGCAGGGCACTGCGTATTCAAGATTCCCTGTCCTGGCATCTGTCAGCCCAGATCCTGTCATTTTCATTTCCTCTTCTATATTACCTGCCTTTGTGCAACTTCCCTGCCTTGCTCCCTGTCTCCCCTGGAACAAAACCCAAACCACTCCACAAATGCAAACACGAGAAGAGATTGTGACTCATGGCCTTTTCCAGCTGCAGAGAAAGTGAAGGTGATGCCTGAATCCATCAGTCCTTTGGCCAGAGATAACTTTTCCTCCCTGGACAGTGGGAAGAGTGTTTCTTCAGGCTTTATTTGAGTGCTGTCTCCTCTCCTCTGGGTGCTGAGGCTGCTGAGTCAGTGCCGAATGAGGTCAGTCGTGATGCCCATTTCTGGGAACTGGACACCCGGCTGAAACAACCTGAAATGGCATTTCTTGGGCCCTTTTCCTGCCAGCAGCACAACATCGGGTCCCTTTGGTGCCGAATGTACTCCAATAAAGGAGGTTAAAAAGCCTGTTCATTAATTGACTCCAGCACTGAGCGAGTCCCTTTTATAACCTGTGTTATCAGCAGAAGTACAAGCGTGGTGTGGTAAGGAATGTGATTACGGACGAGATTTCCTGGGAGAGGAATTAGCTGGCTCTGGTGGCGATCTCTGTTATAATGAGCACACTGCCATCTTTATGAATGCAGTTATAGATGTACTCCCACAGCCCTGAAAAATGCCGAGATCCTCTGCCTTGCTGAGTAGCACCAGCCAGGCTCTCAAAGGGTTAATCTGCAGTTTACTATTGAATAACATAAAATGAGCTGTAAATAATGTAATGATATGTATTGTTAAGCTACATATACTGTACCAGGTGCAAGTACTCCCACTCCTCACTTAGATATAATCTGGGGCAGTCAACAAACACAGATGTATTTTAACAAAAAAGAAAGAGAGAGGAAAAAAAGATGAAGAAAGTATGAACAAAAAAAAAATTAAAACATATGTAAGATAATTTAACTGAGATAACGATCCAGGTAAAACCTGGCCTATTTTTCACAGTCACTTTAACTGTGCCGTGTAAAATACAATGGCATTTTGACTTGTTTTTGGAACATGCATGAGCCAAACACGTGTGGAAACACCTTGACAGGCCTTTTGTATAACTACAAGAAAACTGATAATCCTAAATCAATTACATGGGGGAAAATATGAATCTTTGAATACTAGTAATTATAATGGTTATTTTTCACTTTTGTAGCACCTGCAAACGATGCACTGTATATATAACAATGATTCAAAAAGCTCTAACTAACTGTTTATTTTTTTCTTCTTGTTTGCTGGCTATAACCAGTCCACATTAATTGACAACTCATACATGTATGTGTGTCTGTGTGTGCATATAGATATGGATGTATATTCCCCCCCCCGCCCTCACACCCCCCCCCCCCCCCCCCCCCCACTATTTTCTATTACTTAAAATTGCCTGGAAATCACAATTACTGAATTTGCCTCTTCTAGGTTGGTTCTTAATCAGAGTCTCATCAGAGACTTTTTGCTGAACTTCCAGTAACACTCAAGGGACGGAAAAATGTGGTAGAATATGCTGGGCTGATCCTACCTAGTGGGGACAACTGCAGTCCCTTCTGTAGCGTGATGACATGGCTCCCGACTAATAGTGCCAGTCAGAATTCCTAACTGCTCCTACCAAATGCGAAAGAGCTGATTTTGGAAGACCTCCAGCCACAGCTTTCCACTGCTGATAGATTACTCTGGGCTATTCATGGAGCAAGATTAGCCTGACCACCATGAAGAAAACTCTTTGTTCCGTGTCATTACCTAGGACGGGTTGAACCGTGTTAAGGCAAAGCTGCATTGGTGAGCTAAATTCATACAGAAATTGGATCAGCGGTTATTCTGAAATTATGCTATTATGGTTGAAGGGAGCGGGGGTGGTGGATTTGTCGGGGTTCTAGGTAGGGAATATGAAGCACAGCGAAACTCAGTGTAGAGAGCAGGGGGACAGCTTGCAGTAGGCACTGTTAGGATTTTTAATGTGGGTGCGAGCACGCAGTTGCCATAAAAGCAAAGCACAGCGGAGCTTTGTGTTGAATGAAAATGCAACTGTGCCTAGGCAGCGGCCAAAGGGTGCCGAGCCTTGGGTAGGCACCACGCACTGCGGCAGCTCCAAAGGCACCGCAGCGATGGGGCCAGCGCCGGCGAGGAGGCACAAGAGCGCCGCGCACCGCGAGCGCAAGATGGCTGCTGGAACCATCTGCAGGACATCAAAGTCTGCTGCCTGATGGCAAGTGGGCTGCCAAAGCTTCTAAAGGCTTTGGCGCCTGCATGTAAATCGGATGCAAACTGTCCATCTGCTGCATGGCACAAGTGACAGCTGATTCTTTTTGCAGTCCGTAAGATGAACTAGACCTAAGCCAATCCGTCCCTGTTCCTAATCACACAAGGTTTGTCCTACCAGTTTCATTAGCCAGACACACGAGATACAGTATGTGGTTTTTCATTTTGCTCTGTACGTGACACTATAAAAAACAATGCCGGGGATGGGCTGTGAAACCAAAGGGGACACACTGCTGCTACTGCAGAGAAAGCATATTGGCAATGTTCAAAGCATATTGGGGCATAACAGTAGTCTAAAAACCCCAATATGGATTAGGACAGCTGACCAGATGTCTTGACTGACATTTTTTAACACGATTCAAGGGTGTCCCTACAGTACATAAATGCAAACTATACATCTGTGTACTTTTTTTTTCCACTGGAAATACCATACATGGATGCTTTGATTGTAGCTGACAGCTCCAGTGTGAGGAGAGAGCCATACAATGCTGCAGCTCTGGCCTTCTCCTCTGAGAAGCTTGCTGGAAAAAGTTTGACTTGGGTTCCAGTGCAAGCAGGCAAGAGAGATGTTGTCTTCAGCAGAAAGTTACCTACCTCCTTTCCTCATCAGATGGGTAGTGGGAACTTGCTGGGATGCTGTGTTGAAAGTGGGGGATGAGATGTGATATACTGTTATAATAAGGGAATGTTGTTCTTTTCTAGACTGATCTCAAATTTAGAAAGTTGGATTACTATCAAAACACGATTACTCAGCTGTGCAATTGTTTGTGAGAAGGAATAATCAGGAATGGTTGGGGAGGGGAAAGCACTGCAGGTATACTGAGAAGAAAGGAACAAAGAGGGCGAAAGAACAAAGAAGTTTCCAATTTCTCATTTTGCAGTTTTTAGAGCAGAGGTCACATATGAAATGTTAACCCTCTACCCTCCCCAGCCTCCTCATCAAATTAGACATGAGAGGTGGCAATGGTCAGTTTGAACCAGGACACTGAGTCTGGACCAGTGTGTGTTAATGTGAGCCCAGTCAGCATCGCTCCCTCAGCTTGCAATGAACACTTCATGTGTGTGCTTCCACCCTTCCATGCCTCAGTACTTTTTCCACTTCTGCCTCCTGGACATTGTTGGTACAGGATTAGGATCTCTGCTGGTTGGAATCCGGATTTCCCACCTGCCTGTCCAGAAGCAGCTTGAGGCATGGCAAACACCTTTCTCTGCAACTAGAGTTTATTTCAAAATACTCTTCTTTGACCCTGCCTCCGCCTCAAAGTACAGGGAGAACTGATACCTCACCTTCTTTAAACAGGGAACTGTGTTATAGGCTAATCACAGGCTCTTCCTCTGTCCCCACTGGGCTTCAGCATGGAACTTGGTCTCCTCTGATGACGCTCCTTGTTAGGGTCTGAGGAGCAGATTGATAGTGTTTGTCAGTTTATAACCAAACAGATTAGTTGGTTTCAGCGTGTACTCTCTAGTTTGCTGGTAAATGTGATGTGGTACCTAAATTTATGTTTCCAGTTGTTTCCTTCATAAACCTTCCCTTTTTCCTGCAACCAGCTCCAAGCTTCACACAGAAACGAAAGAGGTCTTAAAAAGCAAAAGGGTCCTGCCGTATCAGTGAGGTCACAAATAAAGTTATACCCAGCAACTGTACCTACATTTTCTGTGGTGCCAGCTCCTTGGCTCTACACTTAATGGATACACAATTCTTACTTAAAGCTTTTGATAACGTAAAGCTTGTACCTTCCAGTGATAAAGCTTACTGGCACTTAAGTTTGGCTTTTATGTATCCCTTCAGATCTGCAGCACGCCCTTAAAACAGGCTTTGTCCTGTGACATGAATTACCTTTGTGCCTACACAGATACTGTTTATTTACCCCAAAGCTAGGCCAGGTGTCTTAAGTGAGTATGTGAGTTTAGGGAGAAAGAGCTTCTTTGAGGAACTTTGAATGACAAAAACTCTGCTCCAGCAGGTCCTGGGGCCTGGAGGACCCCTGACTTGACACCAACTCCTCCTTGCTGCTGCACTGATGGCATCACAGGACCTCACACTGTCAGCAAACTCCCAGAGTCCCGGCCACTCACCTCCCTGCCTGCAGGTGTTCTGTGTGTGGCCCTGGAAGGCTCTCCAAGGAGCAGGTTGTTGGTGCTGCTCATGGCCAGCATCCTCCCAGGCTGAGCAACCCCAGGGCAGAGGGGCTGCAGGTGTCTCCAGCTGTGCACAGCCTGCTGCTGGCCAGGTCAGCTGCACTCTCCACGGAAAGGATTTTCCTGCTGTGCAGGTGAATGTTTGGATGAGTGTGCCAGAGCAAGTGGCCTGTGCCTGCTCCATCTTGTTCAGGATTCAGCTGATGGCTACTATGTTGATCACCTACATTAGAAGAGCAGAAAGGATAAAAAATGAGGTATATGGGGTTTAGAGGAGGCTGTTCAAGCCTAAGAAAAGATAGCTGTCTATGTTCCTGTGAATGGCAATCAAGAGAAAACTCTGTTCTTGAAAACAGAAAATTGCTCTGGGTTGATGTGGTGATAAGCACCTCTGTCCCTAAAATTCAATACTCGCTAGCACTGGCAAGTTACTTATAATGTGCTAAACAAGACTTTTAGGCTTATATTGTTAACTATTAAACTGATGGTACAAACTAGAACATGCTAATAGCACACACTGAACTGTGGAGGTACTCCACAATTCATTTGTCTTTCCCAAAATGACCTTGCTCTTTGCTGACGGATGGAAAATCATAGATGAAAATATCCTGGATGAAACTGATGGGAATTTTCTTTCTTTTTGGGTTCTGTGTGTGTGCTGTGACTTTCAGAGAGCACCTGAGATTGCAGGGTTTTACTGCTGAGATTGTAGGGTCTACTGTAAATCTGCACTAAACAGACACACATATAAATTGCTATCATGCTGTCGCATCAGTAGATCAGCTTACAGTCCCTTTTAGATTCTCTTTGTCTTGTTATTTTCATTCTATTCAGGAACTGAGCATCAAGATGGATATTTAAAATACAGCTTTCCATTTACTGATCTACAAATACACTTCTGACCTCCACATGTAGGCTATTAAATCCCACTGATTTGTCTTCCTGGACTTTTCTTATTATTATTTCCATGAAAAAACCTATTCCTGAAAACTGGATGGGGATTTTGAGCAAAAAAAAAATCTCTGACCTGGGAACGTGCCTGTCACCAATGGTTATTGGAATACAGACTTGTTCACACTAGACTTCCAGTTCAGCAGCTCTGCAAAATAGAACACATCACAACATCTACTTCCAAGCAATTCTGAGACTCTCTAAAAAGTACAGTTCCCCACATCCCTGAAAAAAAATTAACACTGTATCTCAACATTAAATTCAGAAACATAAATAACCAGTTTGCTAAGGATGCTCCATTTGTTCCACATGCCAGAAGCCTTACTTAGAGCATGAAGAAAGGAAAAGCAATTTACTTACCTCTGCCAGTGAACAAGGTAAAATGAGGGTACAATACTGAATAAACAGGTGATACCACCATGACCCAAGGGCTGGGGGGTGGCAGTGGGAGGTAGAGGTACATGCTCCTGGTTGAGTGCAGTTCTCATTGCAGACTTTCCTTGAATCCATGCCAACCATGTTTGAGCTCAGGGGCCACTTAGCATTTTTCTCCTTTTTATTGCAGTGAGGCTTAATGTAAAAATGGGGGAAACGGCTTTTAACAACGTAAAGGCAGCATTTTCCCTTTTCTTTGATCTCAGTTCAGATCTATTCTGTCATTCTTTTTGGAGACAAATGAAAGAACTCAGCCATCGGTGCTTTATGCTCTGCCATGACAGAGAAGGCACTTTCTGCTTTTCATAGTCCAGTATTTACGTGTGGTGCAATAAATACAGAGAGGTAAGGCCAAGTACTTAGAAGCAATAAATATGCATTGAGATGTATACATTTGTTAAAGCCTGACTACCATGCGGTATCTTAAACAAAATCATCTAGCTGTCCCTCTGTCCATCCATCCATCCATCCATCCATCCATCCATCCATCCAACCATAAGATTATCTATGGTAGTACACGGTCTTTAAATTCTGCAGACCACCTTCCTGCCATCTAAACTAAGGGCCAAATCCTATTGTCTTCACTTGGTTTCATTCATACGACCTCCCTCTCTATGGCACCTCGGCAACCTGATAGAGATGCAGTGCAGTCTGCATGCTGGCCCCAAGCTAGAACACATTATTGCTCACACTGTGGAAAGGCTGATTTGGATCCATTCTTTGCACTGCGGCAGTCCTGTGTGATCCTTGCTTGGCATGAGCTTCCCATCTCATACCAGCTCCTCTTTTTCGGGAGTTTTTGTGCAGTGTTATCATAGGAGGAAGTTCGGGGTTTTTTAGGGTTTTTTTTTCTTGTGGAAACAAAGTGACTCCTAACAAGATTGGGGAAAACATTTGGGACACTGCTCATTGACATTTTACCTGAGGAAAAAGAAGATTGCAGCATACTCAAAGTAAATCACACAGCAAAGGGAATGTCCTCATTTTAGACTGCAGAGCAGAGAGCCCGTGTGCTGCAATTGCTAAGGTAATGGTTGCTGCCGCTCAACTGTTTCCTCGAAATGCAGCCACTCTGCCTTTTTATTTTTGGGCACTTTTGCATGCATAATGATATCCATCCATTTAAAGGCAAATGTCCTCTTAGTTTTAATGGGCTTCTGTTCATGGAACATTGTCAGATACTGTCTTTACTTTGGATTTTTTTTTCTTCCTTTTTGTAATTTGGAGATAACCGCTGCTTTGTCATGACTCTACTGGAAGCACGGGGTACCTGTGCCCTTCAAGCAGCTGCTCAACCCCTTCCAGAGCAGGGCTGCTCTGTGTACATTGTGGAAAGATATAAATTTTTATGGTGTAAGTGTTTTTACAATGGATTTATCACATAAATAAGGAATGGAAGAGACCTTGCTGGTCTGTTAATTTACCTCCCTGTAATATTAGATTATTCTCCAGAGTGCATTTTCTAGATCCATGGACAGTCCAATTTTAAATGTCGCAAATGATGGGGTTTGCATGGCTTCTTAAAGGTGAATTCATAGCCTGCATGACCTCAGTCACCTTTCAAATATTTACATGTCCTTTTCTTCCTCACCTGTTTTTTTCTGAGTCAACATGATGCATACATGCATTTTATTTTTAACTTTCATTTACAATCTATTGTCTCCCTGCCTAAGAACATTTACAGGCCTTTCCAAATTCCCCTCCTTCTTGTCACTATCATTTTATTTTAATTTCTTCCCTCACATCACATTCTTTGTATTTTTAAAATCTCTTTTTTCTCTGGTCTCAAACTCAGCTCAATCAAGCACTGCCTAATGTTGCCTCTGCAGCAATGCAAAGGCTGAGAAGGCGTACCTGTAATTTTAAAAGGACCGAATCCTTTCCAGGTGTCCATTTTACATAACATTTCCCCACATACATAACAATGTATGTAGGGAAAAAATGCATTAGAGAAAGCACATTCTGAGAAACAAAGTTTCAAGTAATTGTTAAACAGATTTAGTAACTTTCTTTAATTTTTTTCTAAATTAAAATATGAGACATTGCTTTTCTCTTCATTCACTGTGAATATACCTGCTGTCTCTAGCTCTCAATTAAACATCATGTGTGAATTTACCACCTTTTTCAGATCATTAATAAATTTTACTGAGTTAGATTCCAAACAGGCTTTTAGGGATATATGATAATTGTAATACTTTATGTTATGGTGCATCTTCAAAGCTGGATTTAATGAGTCACAGAGCCTACCTGTAAAATTGTGTCTGGAATGAGTTGAAAGGGGAATCATATTTTTTTAAAACAAAAATATTTTTTGCAGAAGCTCTCAGTAAAAAAAAAAAAAGGCAATATTTCTTAAATCTAGCTATCTTCCAGCTCTGCTTTTTTGCATTAATTTTTTATTTAAAAGTTTTTCATTCCAGTTGGCTTGCAAACCTTGTAATAAAGTGCTTCTAGGATCAAAGGAAGTTATTTTTATAGTATTACCTCATTTTCTTTTATTAAAATAGAGAACAGCTCTAAGTTATACACATATTTGTCCAAAATGATAGAAGAACTAACCATACTTTCCATATTTTTCCTAAAGCACAAAGGATGGTCTAAGGTTTGGGTGACAGTCATTTAGGGGGGCACAAGACCTCATCTGGAACAAAACAATGCTGTTCTTCTGCGCAGTGTCAGAAACTCTCCACGGCACTTTCAGAAATCCCATCTCTAAGGAAGGGCAATATTTTCATAGATGTAATTCCAAAATAAAGGCCTTGTCTTTCATTTTGTTCACTGCAGTGGAGTTTAGGGTGCTTAGGAAATGAAGGCCAGGGCCCTAGGTAATAGTCTATTCAGGTCAGGAAGGCTAATTAATATGCAGACACTAGCTATGTTTCCAGTGTTGTGTTAGAAGACTTGGTTTATTTGGCCAATGATAAGTACAGTGTGATGGAAAAGATTCAGCCTTTGGAATAGCAATATTTACTTGCACGTACTCTTGCTAGAGGGTGCATTTTAGAATAATGCAAGTTTTTTAGAAGAGATATAGCTGAAAGAGAAACAATCCATATTGCATGCTGGCCTAAACAAAGATGAAGAGATGTATGTGAAATTCTTTCCAGCATTCCCTTACAGATTTCCCTTTAGACTTTGAATAAGACTTGTAACCCTTACAAGCCATACCCTTCTGTAAAAGGTGCATCAGAATAACCTCTACTACAGGTATGTGTGTGTTTAATGAAATGAATTCAGTGAGAAAGGACTATAGCAATGTATATCTTAGAGTCTTCCTCTCTGTTACTCTTTTCGGAAACAAAAAATTAAAAGTCATACAAGCCTTATAGGGCTCAGAAGACAATTCCAGGTGCAATGTACCATCACGTATCAATCTTAGATAAGGCAATAAGATAAGGTCAGGGGTCTTTGTGATTAATATAGTTCTTGATCATAAAAGTTATGCCAGTGGTTACAAGGTCGTTCAGGCACTCACAGCCTGGATTTGCCTGCTGCTCATGTTTTTTGCATGCAAGCCTGCACCCATGTGCCACTGCAGGCCAAAGACTGAAGCATATGTGAGTAGAGACACTTCAGCCTGAATATCGCACTGAGCCCTTCATCTCAGATTAGGTTCACACTCTCTTTGTGCATTTTGTATGGACACAAACCAGTATAAAATGTTGAAGCCCAGTTCATCAGGGATCTCCCAAGACTGACTTTTCCTGAGAGCAGGGAATGATTTGAACCGTAGTTATAGCTAAGCACATAGTCCATTATTTCAGTGTGGAACATGTGGATCAGTGACCTGGCATTGTTATATCTGATCTCTGGTCTCTGCTTCTGTTAACATGACAGAGCTCATAACTGCTCAGCACAGCAACAATTATTTGTACCCCCTCTTTAAATGAATAGTAGGTGCAGGTCTGGCCCAAAGTATTTCTGATACATATTGCAAAATTAAAAAGGGACCTGGAAAACAATTTTGATACGTGAATGGGAAATCCACCTTACGTATAGAGTTAAATCTACCAAAAGCAGCATCGATTGCAGGGTAATGCCGTAAGATGTATCAGTGTCTCTAGCAATCTATTTCTGGAAGCCACATCACTACAAAGCATTTGTATGTTGGACTCATAAAGCTACTTGTGGATTTAAAAGATGTTATTCTCATTAATGATATATAAGAAACGTGAGTCAAGACATTGCTTGTCACTTTAATAGAAATCAGTGGCTTGTCTGGGAGATATTGTTTTTGAACTGTGTATAAGAAGGTACATAATGAAACAAAAAAAAGGATCAGTTTTGACCAATTCAGATACAAATTTACAGATAGCCTTTTGTTTTAAAAACAAATCAAAGGCTAGTAGCTAAAAGTACCAAACATTTTACTTTTTCTTATTATTCACTGGTTCTAAAATACGACCTGGGATAAAACAGCCCATAGGCCAACCAAGGGCTCCTAAGCATCAGTGGAAATGCTTCTATTGACCTCACTGCAGCTTGGATTGGTCCCCAAATTATTTTCATTTTTGCAGTTTAAAACTGCAATCATACTGATTCCCGGATATGTTTTACCAGCAACAAAAGAATTGTAGTGACTGTGGATATGGAAATTAAGAGAAATTTCTTAGAAAACTAATAATAGTATATACGTGTTGTATATATTAATTTAAAATTCTTATATGATTAAACATTGATACTTCCTCTAATTTGTATACTGGTTTGGGGTTTTTTTTCATCTAGGGGTAATAACAGGGCAATAAATATTTCTCAATTCAGTGCATGTATAAACCAGGTTGTTATAAAAATGTCTTTAATTTAGGTTTATATACCAAATTTTACAATGTAGAAGTCATTTATAGTTATATACATTTTAGAGTTAGGACTACTGTATCCTGCTAAGGCAAAGCATTTCTATTTTTTCTATTGTTTGAGCAGGCTTTTTTTTCTGCCCTTCTTTCACATATCAGAATATAAATTGAATAGGAATGCCCTGAATTGATGGAGATTTCCTGTTTTACTCTTAAAATTTAGCTCTTGAAGTATGTTTTCCTCAACAGGCTTTTGATAGATATGTGGCTGTACTACTCTTAATATAAATAATGTCTAGCCACTGGGAAGACATATATTTATTTACAATAAAAATGGGCATATTAATTATTTCATTCTGTAGACAAGTATCATCATAAAGACTGGGCTTATACAACATAGCAGGCATCACAGCAAAAATCATAAATACTGTAGTTCTGTTTAGCTTGACAATGGCAGGTAATAGACTATCATTTCTGTTCCCTTAGCTACTGCATCCTTTTCTATCCATCATTCTTTATTGTTATTATCACACATTTCAGCATTCTTATATCAGCAGCATTTAGTGACATTGCGAAAACATGGTTCAGAAAGGCTGAACTTTTAATTGTTATGAGAAATAAGTTAGCTTAATTATTCTATGTAAGTAGAAAAGATGTGGTTTGTTCTTCTTCCTAAGTCCTTCCTTCCTAATCGCAATTCAACACCCTTTTTAAGCATTGCTATGTATGAACTTCCTGCTGCTAGACAAATAAATTCTTTGGAAAAATGCACATTTTTATTTGGAAATAATGCCATCTCTTTGTTAGATTTGCAGCAATCCTATTTTGCCTCTACTGTTTTTAAGTCGAAAATGAAAAATTATTTAGAAGATGTTTGTGCATCATATTGTGCTGAATGGTATGTAGGTCAGCATGCTGCACCATAGCAGATAAGGCACAGTGAACAAGTGTTCTATGTACTTACAAGCAAATATCAGTCATAATAGAAGTAGACAGATCTACAAGAGCGTTTTGGCTTAGGAAATGTTTCTTGTCATTAGCATTTAAAAAAAGCTATGAGATTCAGGCCTATCAGCACCGATTCACAGCAAAGCCTGGCTTGCACAGGTTGTTATCTGTTCAGTACAGAGGTGCAGCTGGTTAGCAAATGGATTTGCAGATTTTTTTTTTTAGCAGGGATGAGTAAAAAGGCAAAGAATCAGGTACTTACAACCCATTCAGAATGTAACAATTTTGTTTGTGTTATAAACCAAACCTTCTGTTTTTTGCAAACTGCATTATTTTTAGAAACAGAACCAAGAAAAAATGGCTGATTTAAAAAAAAATCTTTATTCATATTCCAGTTTCCCTAAGGGCTCCAATATCCATGAAGTAATACCAGCAAAGGGAGCAATGAAGACTGCAGACTTCCATGATTCAGTTTACCATGCTGCTTTATTGTGTTAGCAGTCAAGTCAAAAGGCAATATCTAATATTTTTAATTTTTTATTTCTTCCTCTGTGTGTTCTCAGGAATGTGAAGGGGAAAATATGACTGATTCACTCCCTAATGCTATGGCTGAAGGTTAGGGTAATTTTTATTTTATGTGGAATTGGAGTCATTCCTCATGGAGATAATAATCAGGATTGATAGTGAAAGTAACTCAGTCATGCCTGAGTTGTAGGGTGCTGTTCCGCACAGCTATTTGTGAGGTGGTGGGGGTGGGTTATGTTTTTAAAGAAAGATGCTGTGACCCCATGAGGACCATAGATTCTGCCTGAGCTTCCACCCGAGTCTGAAAGGACTATGGGATGACTGTTATCCTGCCTCCAATACTTGTTAGCTGAAAAACAGCTCCATAGTGTATGAACTTAAGGAAAATGGCTGTACTTAGGGAAAAAGCATGGTTACAGGCAGCATCTTTCCATCATACAATCACAGAGTCACAGACTATGCTGCATCGACAGGGACCCATCACGATGATGGAGTCCAACTCCTGGCCCTGCACAGGACAGCCCAGGAATCACACCATACACCCGAGGGCATTGCCCAAATGCTTCCTGAACTCAGACAGATTTGTTCTGACCAAGACCAAGTGGCTGTGACCACTTCCCTGGGGAGCCTGTTCCAGGGTCTTAACTTAGGCTGCTGGGCTTGCTTGGAAGAGATCAAACATCCCAAACAGTAAACACAATGGGGCCAAAAAGTCACTAGCCCTCCTCAACTTGTTTCTATCCAGTGGTAAAATTGCTCCAAATTTTCGATCAGTGTTAAAGGTATTTCTCCTATGTTTGAACCACACATTAACATTTTATGAATACCAGCCTTGGACAGTGTCCAAACAGGAAGGTACTAGAAATGTGTACATTAAGGAGTGCATTGCTGAGTCCCTGCAGGCAGAGAACCAAAGCTCAGAATGAAAGGAGTAAATATTAGTGAACAAGTATGAATGAAAGGATTTGACTGAATGTGTAAGGACTATACAAGTACTGAAACTATGAGGTGAAATATAGAGTAAGTATTTGTATTGTTGACTTGGAAAAGGGAAAGAAGAGATATTCATGGTTGGACAAGTGAGAACAGAAAGGAACCATAAGTGAAGTGCCATGGAAAGTAGTGCAGCTTAATATTTAGGCTTTGATTTTGCACAGAAAAATGCTAAAACTAGACAAATAAATGCAGCACGTGAGTATAATTCAGAATGGAGTATGTTGCAATTCTGCCTTTTAGGATACTGCTGCCTTCTTCAACGTATTTTAGATATGAATCCAATGATTCTCAAAGTTTGAATCTCCTGACAACATTTTCAGGTAAGACTAGAAACAGGAGAAGAGCATCCTCAAATTAAGTTACTTATGGTGTCTTCTAGTCTACTGTAAAATTAGCCAAGTTAAAATTATGTTCTTTTTTTCCTGGTCTAAATTCAGGTCACTGGATTTACTGGACATTCTATGGGAGAGCAACATTTGGCTCAGGAGCTATGAAGAGAAACATCTCCAATATAATTTTATTACCTTAGTATCTTACATTGAGCATCTTACTGTCAATTGTAGTAGCAGGCCTCTGCTAGTGCATGCTTGTCATTGACTGATAAGACACATTTATAAGCTATAGCATTGATAAGATTCTCACACTTGTTCATGGAAGATGAGCAAGATTTCCTTTTATGCATGTTGAGTAACAATACATGATCTGTTGGATAGAAGAAGGCAAAGAAAATCCTATGCAGATATTTTTGAGATGAGTATCCTATAGTATAACCATTTCTAATGCACAGCCATATGGGAGTGTCTGTACCATGAATTTAAAATTTACTTTGCTCTTGGTTTAATGTAAATTTTTCAATTAAATGTCCGTATCTCTGTAGATTTTGTAATTGTTAATTTATTTCTCTCCTTAACAAAGTTTATCTACTGATGGAAAGCAGATTTCCTTATCCTGAAAAAGTTGAAGTAGGAAGCTATGGTTTTCCCAGACTGGCTGAAGTTTATATATTAAAAATAAGGGTGGCAAACATACTAAACCATCCCAACAGAGATATTAAGACTTAGTGCAGGTGACCTGGACATATATGTGAAATTCAAAATGGGTCCTACTTCATAAATACGACATATCCTGCTTGTCCTTTTCAGTTGCCACCACCTTTTCCTTTGCCTCTACCTATCTAAGCAAGTGACAGTATTTAAAAGCCTGAAAGTGGGCTGGACTTTGCATACAGAAATCCAAGGTCTCACGCACATAGAGGGAACCTTGCTTCAACAGAAATGTACTTATATCAAATCATCAAATTATGAAATGTAATTCCGCAGTAAAGCACAATTTAAAAGTATGCAATAAGAAATGTAATCCTCTTCAGGGTGAATTTATGGGTCTGATAATATCTCTTTTTTATAGTAATAGAGATATATTTGATTGGGCATATATATTTATAAATAGTATAATGTATCATTGAAAAATCAAGGATGGCATCCTAGGAATCAGTGGGAAAATTCCCATTCATACAAGGGGTAGATTTTATGAAGTGAAATTGCCATTTAAGCCAAAATTATCTATAATGTGCCAAATTCAATGTAATTTTTGTCTTACCGTAAGTTTGACATTTTCAGATTGTTGTGGAAAAACGTGTCTGAGGCACACTAGGAGACAGTTTAATTGTAAGATCTTGCATTAATTACAAAGTTCATGCTTATAATGTCTATTTCCTTAGTAAGAGACATGACCAAAAATCATTGCTAAACTCAGGGTGTGAATTAATGAAATGCCACTTTGCTCATGCTGCAATACAGGTCCCACCCCAGGGAAATCGATGGGAACAGCAGCTGAAGTCTCAGGGTGCGTTAGCAGAGCCCTGACCATGTGGGCAGCGCTGTGTGAAGCGTGGGCAGCAGCAGCACCTGGCCCAGGCTGTGCTTAGCCCTTGGGCCTGCCTGCTCTCAAAGGCTTCCTGCCAGGTGCTGCTCTAGCAGTGGCAAAATGAGGGAATGTCACCTGCGAGGGGCAGGTAGTCTCAGGATAAGCTCATTGCCTCCACAGCTGCTCCCTGCGCTGGAGAGCTGCGGGTCTGCCAGGGTAGAGTGAGGCAGGGTGGAAATAATTCAGGTCAAAGCAGCCTCCCCGGGGGACACAGAGGACTGAGTAGCTCATCATGTCTCTGCCTCTTTGGACCTGCAGTCAGGCTTAAGTTATCCAGCCCAATTCAAATCCACAATATCCTCATATTCCAAGGAGTGCAAGGCTGTGGACTAACCAAAGAGCAGCCATCGTGGCTGCTGAGATAGCTGCTTTTGTTACCTGCACGGGGAAGTTTGGTAAATTGCAATGTAATGAAGAGAGACGTTGTTCTGTGTGTCAATAATGATGCAATGTGTTTCCCTCTGACTTGTCCTGCTTTTCCCACTTACACATTAAATGAATGAGGAAAACATTGTGGACCCTGTTTGTAGCGGCATTTTAGCTGGCTAGCTGTGCTTGGAAAACAGGGGTCAGAGCATCAGCACCTGTAAAATGGTGTTGTGTCACTGTGATAAACTGAGTTACAAAAATTTATACCAGCTGAGGACTTGGAACTAGATTTTTAGGAACATTTGATTAAACAATATTAGAGCAAAACTTTATCCTAGGCAGTTCCACATTTTGCATGAAATAGTGACCTGCACCTGATGTATCAGAGAGAGAAAAGTAAATCAAACCAACAGAAGCAGTACACAATTAATCTGATGAATCTCATGCAATTGGTTTCCAGAGCTGGGCAAGTCAAGCTCATACGTGTAAATAGAAATCTACTGATTTTATCATCTCAAAAGAAGATCAGCAGAACTTGATCCTGCTTGCACTGCTGATACCTTTGAATTCAGTGACAGCAGGATCAGGGCTTTACTCATCATAGGGCTAACCCCAGCCTTACAGCAAATGGAAGGGGTGATAGTTGATAAGGAGATATATCTAATCATCTCATTTTAGGTTTTGCATTATTTTGCTGTAGCTGCTCTGAAGTATGGTACTAACAACTGGTAAACCAAATAGTTCCACTAAGACCTGATGGATGGCACCTGCTTTTTTCTGTATTATATAAAAAACATGAAAGGAAAAATTAATAATCAAACGAGAACAGCTATAAAAAGGTAGGCAATGAAAAATGGCTGTGTTCAGGGACAGAAAACAAGTGCCAAAGGGTTCATATGTTGTACAGATAAAAAATACTATGCACATTGTTAGAAAGCCAGCATATACACCATATTATTCTTTAAAATATTATGGATCAAATTTGTAAAATCTTTCACAGCTTCCTCTTGGCTTAGAATTTATTGTGATTTATCTAACATCAGTCAAAATTAGGATTTTTAGGAAATGTCTGAGCTTGAACTGTTCTATTTCCATTCAAAGCTGAGGTTCAGTTTCTTAAGTCTTCTCTGAGGGCTATTAGTGGAGTTTACCACATTGGGGTAATGGACAAAGAGACCAATTTGAGCAAATAAAACCACTAAAAACACAATGTGCAATTGCTTGATGGCAAGACTATAGTTATTAGCACTTGCAAAAATGCAGATATAATTAATGGAACATGGCTGGGACATCCCCAGAAAATCAGATCTGTTGTGATTTGACAGAATGCTTTTATAAATGTCTAAAAATAAGGAGCGGGTAAGAGAATAGGCTAAGAGGAGAGGAAGCGAAGAGCTTGAAGGTGGTGAATAGAAAATACAATTAAGCAGGCTAATAAATTTCTGGAGAGGGAGGTGGTGCAGATACCCTTAGTAGGTGAGATTTATAGGCGAAGATGTATTTCTAGGAGCTCCTAGGAGAAAGACCGGTTGCCATGCTTATACCATAGCCTAGAAAAAGAAAAGTGTTTCATTTGTCATCTTGCTTTCCTTGGCATTTTATTCTACCCAACATTTTAGTTGCACCAAAAACGCCTCATCACAACCCCAGTCTTTCTGTTTCACCAGTAGATCCTATCCCGGTAGCACCAAAGCAACACAGATAATTTATAATACCTTTTTCCTCTTACTGTAAGGTTTCACAGTAATCCCTTTTGGTCATAATCAGCATCCTGAGAAGTCCCCATAACTGAACAGGGCTCCTGTGTCAAAGGATATTCCAGAAATGAAAGCCTTCAGTGGGTAACTGTCTCAGTGAGCCCTTTTGTAGTCTTCTTCCTCATCTCAATTTCTTTTGGCTGTTTGCTCACACACGAACAATAGAACTCACTACCCTGATTTGACACAAAGTAATGCACTTATTTCAGGAAACAGCAACATCTGAATTAAATAACTCTGCTGGATGGCAAATGTGGGAAGCACATATATATATATATACATGTGTCCAAATACACACTTTTAGAAAGGCTCATTTGGCAAATTAATAGCCTAAAAACTTCCCAAACAAAACAAACATGCAAGTAGTGATTTATGTAAAAAAACATTTCCTTTTGATTAAAGAGTCAATTCGTTGTAAACAGGGCAGAAGAGGGTTTTTAAAGAGAAGGTTGTGAACCCCTTACTCACAGTGCCGTGCTGCTCCTCAGCATGCAGTGACACAGGGGTTCATGCAGCTACTTTTTGGAGTAATTGCTCATGTTGTAAAACAGAGGCTTACAAGCTGGGGCTTTGTCATTTGGTTATGAAATTAACTGATTTGTGCACGTATTCCTGTAGATTCAAATATTTTATCAGTATGGAGCGCATGGCATGAAGGCCATTCCTGTGCCACAGCTGTCTGAAGTGTATATGTGAGGCAAACAAAATGAAGTGAAAAAGAATTTATGTACAGAAAAAAATCTAAAAAAGGAAGGAAAACTGTCCTTGATGTTAGAGCTTGTCTTGCTTTATGCAGGAATTCTGTTGTTACTTTTGAAAATGTAAAAGCGGTTCCAAAGCACATTGGCACATGCATGAAACTGCAATACTCACTTGGCACTGCCTGTTCCCAATGCTGGCAGTGCGGCACATAGACCTCTTTAGCCTCTTCCTCTGTTGTTTTCTGCACAAGAGCCAACCATTGTGGCTACTCATGAGGCAAGGCTGGCAGCTGAAGAACCCAGATGCCAAGCTCTGGATTGTCTGTCTGTTCGGTTTGTGGCTGGTCTCTTCCCTGGCATCTGCCCTGGCATTGCAGCAGGCTGTGTAACCGTCTGTGGAGTTGGGTTCAGGATAAGGCTTCTGCTGGATAGCATGCTCTCCTGGTCACTGTTTGCCTTTCGAATTACCCTTGATTATGAGGAGTGCATTTCTCTCCTGCAGACTCCACCCAGGACGTGCGTGCTCATGCGGCGCTGTTTGGTGGAGAAAGGGTGGGTGCTCCTGTCCCTTGGCACAGCATGGTTTTAGCTTTAGAGCAGAGCATGGATCATTTCAGCCCCATAAACCCAACCATCTCCTCTCAGCCAGGAAAATTTTCAAGTTGAATGTGCTAACACACTTGTGTGTCTTTTATCGGCTGAGCCCCCCAGGCTCCGGCAATGGCCTGAAGAATGTCATCTCTGGTTTGTGTTAGCCCACATGCCTGCAAGACTCTGCTTGGGCTCTGGCTGATTTTTAATCCACTGTAAGTGTCACAGCTGAGCTACATGAGGTGGGTGTTTCTCTTTGGGGGTATTTAGCTTTGACACCCAGAAAGTTCAGAAGGCGATTTAAGTGGGGAAACTTCCAGGATGATAGAAACACTGCTGCCATGTGCCTAAAGGGGTAAACTGTCTTTTCTTATTGTTTATTAGTGTTGTGTTGTTATACATTGTGACAACAATCCTTAATCCTTGATATATATTCTTCTGCCTTTCTTGTCTTGGATTTAGAGAATACCAGCTGACCAGCATATGTTGAAGAAGGCAGGAAAACTGGCAAAAGGAGCTTGATGCAAAAGCTGTTTTGAACCCTTCTAGTATGACAAAGGGGCATTTATAGATGTTATGTGAGACAGTTTCTAAAAGAAAGAATTTTTAGAAAGATAGAGAAAGGGATTGTTCAGCAGTCCTTTTGCTGGTAAGTAAATTCTGTAAGGGGCACTAAGAAGGATGTGCCTGATTCAACATTTGTGGATGCTGGACCAGTCAAGGCATCAAAGAATCACAGAATAATGTGGTTGAAAGGGACTTTTAAAGGCCGTCTAGTCCAACTCCTGCTGCGAAGCACAGGGACATCTTGAACTAGATCAGATTGTTCAGAGCCCTGTCCAACCTGACCTTCAGTGTTGCTGAGGGTGATGGACAGCGTGGAGACTCACACTTTTGTAAATATTGTCTGTTATGAGACTTCTGATAAGAGAATACTGGGATAGAGGAACCATTGCTTGTCCCAAATGGACATGTCATGCCACAGACCACCAGCACAGCTGTAAGAGTAGCTGGGAAAGAGGGCGTTACTGCACTTTTGCTCTTTTCTCTTTTAGCTCATTCTTCAGGTGTCTTGTACCCCCTAATATTTCATAGAGCTAGGAGTGCAGGAGTACAGGAGGGAGCAGCACAGTGCAGCTGTGTGACTGATGCCCCATGGGCAAAGCCAGCAGCACTGGTGTGCTCTCACCGTGTCAGAGATGCCACACCATCCATCAAAGGCTGCCACAAGCATTGTGTTGCCTACCCAGACACTTCCACCGCATCCAGAGCTACTACATATCCAGTCCATCTCCAGTTTTTACTAGAAGTTACTTTCAAAAACATTTCTGTTTGGAGCTGGAAACACTCTGAGAAAGGCCAGTGTCCATGTTATTCTTTCTGACTGGAGGCGAAGAAAAAGTGGCTTTTCGACAATTCATCAAATTCTGTTTGGACCGGGGAACTATACTATGGTATTGTGCCAAGCTGCAATGCCAGCTTTCAGCAAGATGTCAGAAGATAATTTACACATAAATTTCATACTCAGAATACTATTGAACAATGCCTTTCCCAATCTTTTAGGAATTAAGTTTGCTTATAAACTTCAGAAATATAACAGCACATCACATAGTCTATTAATTTATTTTCTAGTGAGTACCAATTGTAGTATTCTGAAAACCAGTTCTCTTTGTTTATAGAATACATTTTTGCTATCATGAGGAAATAGAAAAAGTTCAGCCTCCCAAAATGAGCACGTTGTTTTAATGAGCTTTATCACAAGGACATGTTGATAAAAGTTAATTTTCTAAATATAGGTTGGATTCTATTTCTACATTTGACAGCAACCAGAAATTCTGGCAGCAGTATGCACAGGTAAACATTTATCACTTTGAAACTGCATAAAACCCTATAAACTAGTCATAAGTCTCTTGTGTAGCCTTGACTGCTAAAGTTTTTTGTTCAAAGCTTCTAACCTATGATGGTCGTTAAATCTGTTTTTAACAAATTCGTATCTGTAGCCTGTGCAAATGACCTCAGTCAGAGAACATACACAGTTGTGTTGGCTGTGCTGGTTTTGGGGAGCTGATCACGCTCAAGAAGGTTGTGACCATTTGGCTAGAAGTGCCCTCCTGCCCCAAAAAACAAGGTGATGCTGCAGCATGGTTTCAGGGTGCTCTGTGAAGTGCTCTGAATTGTGGCTGGGACGGAATCAAGAGAATTTCATTTTACCCACATCATGCACTGCAGTTATTTTATAGCCCTTAGATATAAACCAGCAGAGGCAGATACTTATCACTTCTTACATCAATAAATCCCTTCTCAAAGACTGAAAAGATATATGAGTCATCATTTGTTTTGGAAATCCAACCTAAGGGACAAAATATGGAAACATTATCATTATTTGAAATTATATTTGGACAAATGACAGCTGTATGCTGGTGTTGCATTTACCTCTTCTCTTTAATCATGTAATTTTACAAAATATGTCGTTTTGGTTTCCCATCCCTGAAGAATTTAATCAATAGTGTTTGGACCACGTAGATAGTATGTAGTCAATTTTTTTGGTACAAACCCCTTTAAGAGTAAGTTGGCAGAAAAAAAATTATTTAAAACCTCATTAAAAGGAGCAGCTAAGGTTTGGCACAAACAAATCTCAGTGTGGGAATTAATTCTTTTTCACCAAATTGAAAAATATCGGTTTGTTTGTTTTAAAATGATATCAGTGCAGCAACCCCCCCTACCTCCTCCCCCAAAATATAGCTGATCTGCTGTTTTTGATGCTTTTTTTGTGCTTGTAGAATTCCTATATAGCTTCTATTTGAGATGAAATTTGGCAAGTGATTAGACCATAATATGTCTAAATGCTTTGTGTATTTTGGAGAAAAAAAAATAAAAAAGAGCTGAGATAATAAAACTCCAAAAGTTGCTGCTGCATATGTACTGCAAGTGCTTTTCAAAGAAGTTTCATAAGATTTTTAATTAGGTGGCTAAGACTATACATGGTAGACTGGAACTGTTTGGTCTGTGGGGTAAATAATGTGCATTTTAAAAACATTTATAAATACATATTCCCCCACTTGACATTGCTATTCCAGTCCACCGAGTAAATAATGCATATTTTTAAAAATTCATAAATACATATAATATGTAAAAAAGCTGCCCAGATACTGTATGTGTGGGACCTAGAAACTTGGATGATGCTGAAACAGACACAGTCCCCAAAGATAATGATACATACTCTCTAACCTCCCATGAAAGTTTTCTTTCAAAATAAAGCAAGGAAGGAAATTCTATAGACTAAATTACGCTCAAATAAGATGAAGGCTGTGACGCAAACTTTCAGAACTCTGCAGAGTCAAAGCAAAGTTTGCCTTTGTCCTCAGATCATGCTGCTGAGTTTTTTTACTCCATTCCTTTCTTTTCCTTCTTGCTACCTTAAGAACAGCATGATTTAAGAAAAGAAGGTCAGCATTCATGTTTCATTTCTTGAGCCCTGTGGGTCTGAGTACACATTGATTATTCAGATAGAAATGTTTTATTTCTGTTGAATAGTTTTCTGGATTTGGGGTTTTCAAAATTATTTTTTAATTAAAGGAATACAGAAGTAATCTCAAGCAGTCAGAAACCCCTGGTTTGAAGTAGGAAATGCCGAAACTCTGAGTAGTATGGATGGATAGGTCAGGGCTTTCACCTTTGTAGTCCTTTATACAACAAAATGCTGAAGCACACACTTAGCTTAACTCTGAGTGTGTGCTCGTCCTCACTCCTATTCAGCAAAAAACCTAAACACATCCTCCAATCAGCTTTAACTAGAGCGTATGTTTATATGTTTTTCTGAGTCAGTGCTTAAAGTTACACCGATAAAGGAGCCCTGACTGAATCTCTATCAGCAAGATTAAACATTATTAAGGTATGTAGACCTGCTGGGAGTTGTGCTGTGTGGTGGTCAACAAATCTGCTCCCTCCTGCTCTGTGCGTTTATTCACAGGTATGCAATAAGGTGTTCCCACTGGGAGCAAATTCTGCCCAACTGAATGGCAGTCCTTCCTGTCATCCTGCATTTTATATGGAACAGAAGAAAATGAGACCCCAAAGAGAGTTGGATAACAAAATTGCCCATAAAATTATAGGGAGTGAGTCTGAGAGGAAATGTTATGAATTTTAACCTCTGATTTTGTTTTTTTTTCCCCTCTTCCTTCTGTACAGAGACCACCTTCATGTGATCTGGTTCCTTAGTGAAATTATTCCTGTGTGTATCTTTATATTATTTTCTTAGCTTCTAACTACTGTATTTCTGCACAGTTTCGTATCTGCTAGCCCCAGCATTTCCAGCCTACGAAAACCTCATAAATCTACTTCATTTTTCTAATAAGACATGAAAGTCCTTAATTGGCCTTAATGAAATGCACTTAAAGGGCAATAAACGTGTTTAAGCCCCTCTTTCAGGGTGAGCTACAGTACTCTCACTCTGCTCTGTTTTAGCCTTTGTGGTAATTAATCACTTATTCATATGTGGCACATCAGTAACAAGATCAAGCAACTACTGCACAATTGCATGATAATAAGCTGCTCATATATGTGTCAAGATTTAGCAATCCTTTTTAAAGCCTAATTTAAACTCATTTTACAACTAAGCAGGCTGCTTCTCTGAAGTATTTCTAACCAGTATCTTTTTTACATATTGCTGCTGAAATGCCATCTTTTTATTTTGTTTATAGAGCTGCATTTGCCTGAAATCTACTCATGGCACCAAAGTGAATTACAGCAAAGTGAGAGCCTTACCACTGTATTTTTACAAAGGCTTTATCTTTGATCAAGGACCACAGTCACCCTCACACAGTAGGAAAGGCCACAGAATTAGCATCCATTAGGATAACATTTTAAAAAAGTAATGAATTACAGTGAAGGTTTACTATTCAGGCCTCTGGAGCTGTGTCCCCTGTGAATCTTATGCTGCTTGCCTTTGTCAATGGGCAAGAGCACAATCTGGTTGGAGAGAACCAAAGTTATTTCCTAGCAGTCAGGACTTTGATTCCTGGCAATGAACCTGTTCCTTAAATCTGAAATCTGATTTGTATTTGCTGCAGGTTCCAAAATTTCATTCTTCAGACACAGAGAAGTGCATATGTAAGAATCTGAGTTCAAGTAATATCAACAAAAGTTGATGTCTTTTGCCAGTTCAGTGGCCTGAGATGGAAACCAGTAGTGTCCAAAATGTCTCTGAGATTGATACTCACTTTTACCAGCCAGGTGTTGTACCCCACAGTGACATATTCATAGGAAGTGACCTATGAATAGGAAGTGAAGCATTTATGTTTGGTTTGCAAGCAAGCAAAGGATCATGTCACTGCTTACTACATATGTGTTATGGGAAATAAAAAAAAACCACAGGTGTAAAATGGACATGTCATTCTCCATGGATTATCTCAGGTGAAAGAGGTGTTAAAAACTTCAGTTTTAGAATTCTGGAGCCTATTTTGCATGAAATTATTTCTTAACGACAGTAAATAGAGCCTGCAAAATAACATTTTGATTTCTAAAGGTTATTTGACATCTTTTAGGCATTCCAAATTCTTAAACATTTGTCCACTGTTGTATTTGACCTACAAGAAGCAGGTTTTGTTTCTTCTTATGAGTGGAGGCACTTACAGAGACCAGTGCTTAGGCACTTTAAAATCACTTCTTAACCCAGCTCCCCACAGTAACCTGGATATGGTAAAAACAGAGATAGTTATCTGTGCATGCGCCTGTGGGAATGTGTGTCTTGGCTGTGGTAAGGTTGTCAGTAAAGCTAGAGACATGCCCTATATTCTGGCAGCTCATCATTGACACCCATGTATATTTTTTGGTTTGGTCTCAATTTTAATTTAGGGAGATGGGAAGAACACAAGTCCTTTTCCTAGTCATGCTCCCCATGCAAAGAACATGGACCCATATAATCTTCTGTATTTAGGTGCTTGTGGGAAATGCCCTGACTGAAGGAACTGTTTCCAGAGGGGATGATAAGTACATTGAGGAGAACCACATCTTTTTATTATAAAAGCAACTTACGCTACATGTTGCTGATCACCTAAAACCCAGAACCAGAACACAGCAGGTTTTTGCCAGCCTCAAAATACCCTCATACCCAGTTAAGCAATCTGAGGAAACAGCCAGATTGGAAGAATGGAACAATTAAAACCCTATTAAAGTTTAAACACTTTTCAAAAGTGGAAGATTACTAGGGAAGGTTTAAACCGTTCCTCAGTCCATAGCTGTGAGCAATTGGGACCAGCAGGAAAGAAGGCAGCTGGGAGAGAGCTTTATTCCAGCAGTCGCTCATTCTCCAGAAATTGTTGTTGTCAGTACCTTGCTAGCTCAGGCAGAGGAGGCTCAGCTATGAAATAGTACCACAGAAGTATGAAGACTTCTGCACCACAGTTAAAAATGTAACAGAAAAGCATATGTTTAAAAGAAAATATCAAAAGAAGGTGGAAACAGTGGAGAGTTGGACTTGACTAAATCTGAAGAGTCCATTTCAGTTCTCAAGGCACTCAGTCTCTCTGATTAGCAGATTGTGCCTTCAGTCTGGGTCAAGACACTTCGAGAGATGTTATGGGAAATCCTAAAATTACTTATTGACAAAACTATCCATATTTATCCATCACAGGAAACCATTTGGTCATAATAAACAAGGAGAAGCTTATGGGAGGTTATAGGTGCTATAAGGTGCTGGATGTGGCACAGAATGTAAAATGCTACCTTGGAAAGCAATGGGGATGGGGACAGAGGAGAAAGCTGCTAGAAATATCCCCAGTAAAAACTTTAAGGAATAATTCTCAGCGATAGAGGATTTTTAAGTGATCAAGAACATGATTCTTAAGGTGTTTCAGAAATATGTATTAGAAAGAGTACAGAAATGTAGTTTAGTCATAGGGAAAAACCTCAGGGGATGACTAGAGTATTTTATACTGGGCTTGTGTCTTTGCTGCAGTATGGCATGAAAGCCAAAAGCATAAATGGGTTGAAAAAGAGATTGTGCTACCACACAGTTATCAGTTGCAACCTCTGGTTCAAGAAGCCCTTAAACCAGCTTCTGAAGGAAGCCAGTAAAGTATACCCAGGAATCAGTTCATGCCATCTCCCATCCTCTTTCTTTTAGTATCCACTGTTATTCCGTGTTGGAGATGTGGTATTGGAAAAATGGACCTCTGATATGACCTTGTATAATGACATTATAGTAAACCGAGAAAGCTATAAAATCTTCTTCCTATGCCAGAAATATAGTCCAAGTCAAAATAAAAAATAAAATAAAATATTTGTGCCACAGGGAAAATTGGCATTAATTTGTTTATCTTGGCTGGAAAAATCCTTGCACTTGTCCTTAACTGTTATTTTTATTCTTATTCTTTCTCTGGGATATTCTACTAGAGAGAGAGAGGAAACTGCGTATCAAGTCAATGCACTTCACACGCAGTTCATGAATGCCTGATTCTGGATATAGGATAGTTGTCAGGAATTTGCACTGCTCAAGCTTCAAAATAAGGTTGTAGATGCAACACTACTGATCCTATTATCCAGCAAATTTGTAGAAAACCACAACTAAAAAATTCTAAAGAATCTCAATTCATGTAGGCTGTAGTCAATCTCATCTCTATTTAGCACTCTGAAATTATAGAGCAGCACTAACGAATCAAGCATGGGTTATCAACTGCTACTTTTTGTTCAGCTGAAAACCAAAAACCAGGATACTTAAATTGTCAGAAAGTAATTTCAGAATCCCCAAACACTTGCAGAAATAAAAAGTGACAGATAAAGCAAAATAGGATTACTTGGAACTTGGGAATTTCCACCATGTCATGAAAACGATGCTATGTGTTGCTACAACACAAAAAAAGAGGAAGAACTCACAGTGGTGCCCCACAGAGAAGCCTCAAGGTTGCAGATCTTGCATGCTTTTTTAGTTTTCTATCCCTGAGGAACGTATAGTAGGGATGAATTGATCAGTGATGGGCTCAGTGCTGTCTGTCAGCAGTTCTGCTCATGCAGTTGCCTGTGGTCTGCAGCACAGCACAGGGCCATTAGTGCAACCTGGTCTACTTTTTCTTACATTCTTATGTCTTTAAAGAACTGACTTTTGAAATTTCAAGTTCTGCATTGTTTTGAGCATTCATTGTTGCTATTGTCATATCTAGTGGGCAAAGGAAGTTCTGTATTTTTTAAGAGGATTGAGACAGATGAAATAACCAATAGATTCTCTTGTTGTGTGCTGCCTAACCAGGACTCAGGTGCTGAGCAAGCAGAGGAAGAAAGACGAGGAACCTGATCCTCAGCCTTCTGTAGAGTAGGCAGTATACACCAGGTGAGTGGGCTGCATATTTGTGTTTTTTAGTAGGCACCTTGCTCATTTTCTGTGATGTGAGCTGGTGCACCAAGTCCTGACATTAGAAAGCCGTCACAATATGGTTGCACCAAGTTACATGGATGCAGGCCAAAAACCTCATACATTTCTTTAGGACTGAAGTGAATGAAGGGGAAAGATCTGTGTGGAGAAATCCATCTTTGTTCTCGATTCTTGTAAACCAGAAGGAGATTTCTCCTCATGATGAGAGGCAGACTTTTAAATGAGAAGGCTGATGCTCTACTCTTAAAGCCATGCAGAAGTGCAAGTTCATTTGATTTCTGAAGATCCACCATCTATTTAGACTGGCTTGGTAAGGCTGGTGTTATTTATTGGCTAATGTGGTCCTCAGTCTCGACATCTGTTCCCTCCAAACAACTTTTGATTTTTTTGGTGAGCACCAACTAAAGGTGATGAGAGATTATTCCAGCCAGTGTGCATAGCACTCTCCTTCCAGGGTAAAAATGCTGCTGCTTTTCTAGGTGCTAAGTGAGGGGAGAGGAAAAGATGATACTGTGGGATGGACTGCTGGAAATAGAAAAGGAGAGGATGTGGTGGGAGATTTAGGGGTCCTAGACTTGTTGCTTATGGTGCACGTTTGCATAAAGGTGGAAACAAGGCCAGTGTCCTGCTCTGAGTAGGCACAGGGGTGGAAATGTAATGAAGAAAAATAAAGGATGGAAACTTGGTGTCAGGTTTAGGGACACTTGAGAAGAAGATTGCATCTCCATGATGGACTTTTCTTCAATTAATTTTACAGTTGATTTTTTAAACTCATTTATGTTTTCCTCATTACATTCTACGATGTAATTAAGTATGGGAAAGTACATCCCCTTTTGCGTTTTACTTGCTAGAGTCATTCAGTGAATGACCTTTCCCTGATCACCTTTCCTACACTGCTCATGATTGTCGATTGCTCTTCCTCTCAGTCATTTCTTTTTCCAAGCTGAAAACTCCTTCTCTATCTACTCACTTCTCATATGGCACTCACTCCACACCTCTGATCAGCTCTGTCACTATCCACAATGCCTTTTCTGAATCTAGTGACTTTTTGAGGTGGTTGATTAAAATATTCAATATGTGCTGCATTCGAAATTATAGGTGAACAAGGCAGAGGCAGAATAATATTCCCATTTTCTTTGCTATTTCTCTCCTAATAATTCCTAATGTTTTACTGGCCTTTCTGAATATTGCTGAATGTTGAACAGATATTTCTAAAGTAGTATTCAAAGTTAATCCAAGAAATCTTTCCTAGGGTCAATACAAGTGAAAAGCCTATACTTCTGTCTGTGTAGTTAAGATTTTTTTTTTCTGCTTGTTCGTGACTTCGTGCAGGTCAGTGCTTAATTTCTCTGATACTGCACTGTGCAGTCTCTCAGCATTGTGAGAATCTTTTGTAACTCTTAGGTCTGTTTCGGTTCTGAGGATCCTGAAAAACTCTGTGTCATTAGCAAACTTTCTCAGCCACTCCATTCTCTTCCTGTTCCACATTATTTATGATATGTTGGAGCTCACAGGTCTGCCTGTGGGTCCCTGAGGATCTGGTAACCTTCCTCTAACAGGAAACCCCCACTTTACTTTAACTCTTTGTTTCCTGTCTTTTAACCAATTATTAAGTCATCAGAGGACTTTGAGTTTTATTCCACATTGATTTAACATCTTTAAAAGCTTTCAGTGAAAGATCTTGCCAAACCTATTTCTTTCAATCAAAAAATACTTTCTCAGCTGGATCACTTACTCCTGTTAACACTTTCATTACATTTTAATGGATTGGTGAGGTATGATTTCCCTTTGCAGAAGCTGTCCCAATGTATCATATTTATTTGCACCTCTACTGCCCATGTTCCTTATTATTGATTGCACCAATTTTGACCCTAATGGTATCAGACTTATGAAGCTGTAGTTTTCTGCATCTTCCCCTGGGAAACTTTTTAAAAACCTATCAGAACTGTCATTTTTTATTACCTGATATGAGTTACAATTTTAGAAACTTCCTTTAGAACTGTGGCTATATAAAACACAACAGAGATATCCAATTTTTTTTCCTTAATTTCTTCTGTTTGAAGGATACAGATATATTTTGTTTAGCTTTCAAGCTTCTCTTATACTTTATTACTTAAGCCAAAAATCTTTCCTGTATTTTTAGAGTATTTTTTAATACCTGGTAAGTGTATTTTCTAAGCTAGTACCACTAGATCTGAAATATTTTGCCATTTTAGCATCTCCTTTTAAAATTTTTTTCAGTGTAATATTTGTCTTTATTTGCATCCATGTCGAAACTGGAAAGAACCCACAGTCTATTATTTTCCAAAGTCTTATGATCTGCAAACAAGTCTCATGATTGTGCAGAGGGTTTGATTACAGGGTTCCAGCTAATGGAATAATGAAATTGCTCTGTCTCTGTATCAGTAGCCTCCTAATGACCTATGAGCTTGCTGCCAGTTTCAAATAAATTTGATAGAAGGGCAGATCTGAAATATTATTGCATTTTTAAAGTTTCATGGCAATTGTCTGGGTACTGGAGAGGGACCTCAGCTGAACGATTGCACTGAGCTGAAAGTCAAAAAAGGTAAAACTCAGGCATTATCCTGTTTCTAAGCAGATGGATTTATAGTCAGAAACAAAGCAAATGCTGTCTCTTGCCTGACAGAGACAGGAGACATAAGAGAATCTAAGAGTCTGGTGCTGGGAGAAGTTTTGAGAGAAGGAAGACACAGATAAGTATAAAACTTGGTTTCATAATTTCTTCAGCTCATGAAGTCAATTCCCTAAAATTTGAGTTGGCAACATAAATAAATTATGGCTAAATTCTGTCTCTGTCCAAGAATATTCTTTAAAGAGGGGAAAATAAAAGTCCCCTTGCTGTGACTCCCTTCACTGCTTCGTCAGGTGAGGCGGCTAATTCTTCACCCTTTGCAGTAAAACCCCCTCAGAAACCTGTTCCAAAGGTAACCAGGCTTTGGGACTCTTCACCCTGAAGGAGTGGATAAGAAACAGCAGCTGTCTGTACAGCACCTCTCTAAAGCCCCACAGTTTGCTTGGCCAGGCTCTGGCCTCTTCCAAATCATGGGTGCTGAGACAGGCAAGGAAGGCTTGAGCTGAGGCTGACAGGGAAACGCTGCAGTGCGGGGGGGATTAGAGTGCCATGGATATCCTGGGAGGGAGCCTGCTCTTTTGGGGTGCTCTGATGCTGCAGCGAGAGTGCTCGGAGGTGACTTTATTATACAAATGAGCTCATCTAGCTCAACTGTCTGCTCTGAACTGTAGTTGTCCTTGTCCGCTTACATGCTGCTTAATCCCATGCAGGATCACCCTGCTAATTTGGAATAATTAAAAAAAAAAAAAATCAACAGAACCAAACAACTTGATAATATGTGCTAAGGAGAGCTGGCACAGTTTGCTTGTCTGTAGCACTTGAAAATGAAACGCTCCATCAGCAGGCTTCCTCAGTGCCATTCAAGGTGATGTAAACATGTACCAAAAATCTGAATAAAGTCATATTTCTAACGGTGCAGGCAAAAATTCTGACCTAGTTTAATCAGCCACTGTGCTTTTCTGGTTGTTCTGATTTGTTGTTCATTTGTGTTGGGCAGCTGGACAATAGGATTTTGCATGGGCCACAAACAATGAAATAAAACAGCAAGATGTACTGTATTTTACTGAAACATAGTATAAAGGGCAGCAGGGGACTAGTCAATGCCCAATATTCTGAGACTGTAATTTTTTATCACTAGTTTATTTCCTAAACCAAAATGTTTTTGAGCATAAATATTGGATGAAAGCAAAGCTGCACAACGTTTGCTGTCATGGAGGCAAGACCAAAACCTACTTTTTATTAGAATTAAATTAATATGGCATAAGTAGTTTTATAGTTTTAACATTTTAATATTATTTATGTTCTAACTGCTCTGCATAAATAGAACTGTTCCTTGCTTCTTTTGGTTTTACTACTAATAAAAAGTAATAGGCATAATAATTCAGGGACTGTTTGCATTTCCAGGCACTTTTGTTCTGTCATGTTTACCTACTCAAGGAGATGTACTGAAAGCCAGACCACAAGAAGGTTTAACACAAAATATAGCAGCCACTTTTCAACCAAACCGTGTATCTGGGAGCAGGAGGAGCCTAAAGCAAATACTTCCAATTAGGATTATTGATAAAAGGTCTTTCCAATAAAAAGAAGATTGAGAAAGTAGCTCTGTGCAGAAATCTACTAGGATGGCTTTACAGTTTTACTCAGCGCATTATAGTAATTACATTATAGGTGTATTAACAGACATATCTTCCTAATTACCAATTGATTTCCCAGACTACTTAAAAATGTGCAGAAAAATAACTCTACTTGTGATGGACATGAAGGTAATATTTTAGCACTGACAACTTGTTGCATTTCATTCAACGGTAAAAGGAATTTTTATGTATGGAAGAATGCCATCAGTTCCAGTGCCAAGAAAGCTAAGAATCTCAAACAATCACCATAAAACTCATGAAGTTGGATTGTGCTTCCAGGGTCTCTAATAACAAAGGGACAAATGTAGATTTCCTCTGCTAACATGCCAGAGGATGTGGTGTAGGAGCAGTATTTTTACATTTTAAAGTACATTTAGCAATACAGCTTGGAATATAGAGAAGAAAATAGGTGATCTGTAACAGAAGGAAGTTTTTTCTTGAACTTCCCTGAAGCCAGGAATGTACACAGTACACATTGTACTGCTGATAGATTTATGTAAAACAGCCTACATGTAACCTCTTTCTAGTTAACCCTTAAGGGTTAGGCAACGTGTCCTTTCCACAAACCTGACTTCAGAGAGTAGAAAACTTCCCAGGTTCTTCCTCCTGCCAGTGTCTCCTATGAACACTTCAGAGCCCTACAAGGTTTAATAGCCCCTGTCCTGGCTCAATCTCTAAACTCCTTCTTGTCTCATTGACATTTGGGAAACTGAACAGTGTGGGCTTCCTTAGCTAAGGGCAGCTTTTCTTAAAACCTCTCTAAACCTTCGATCAGTGACTGCTTAATGCAGAGTGATACCTTTCCACTTGCCCCCAACATGCTACCATTTCAGAAGGTTTTCTTCCATTGTCCTCAAACACAAATCATCTTGCATTTGTGGGACTCTAATCTCTTGCCAAGTAAATTATGCAAATTGCATTAGCAGAGTACATGATGTCACTGTTTCTATGTACTACCTTCAAAATATCCTCTGTTCCTGTAAAGAGTCCTGCTTTCACACTTGCGTGCTTTATGGGTCCTAAAGAGAAGGGAGTGAGGTGTGCTTTTTGGGATTATTAGGCACATTGATAAGAGTGGGTTACAGCTGTATCCCTGCCAGTTTTGGTCCCCTTCATTCCACTAGTATCACAAAAGGGAATTGAATGTCCACTGACATCAAAGCTGTTTGCATAAAGTTTAGAGAGGCATATAGTTTATATAGCTTGTTAGAAACCTAAGGATCAAATTCAGCTGTTGACTAAAGCACAAGCGCCTTGATTTGACTTCTTACACAGGATGAGTTTGAAGCTGTCAGAGTCTGCTTCTGGTTTTGCTTGCATTAATATAGCAAACACCACAGAAGTCAGTAGAATTTTTATGCAGGCATAAATTTACTAAAAGTTAGAAGAAAATTAGGCCCTAAGTCTCCTTTGCCTGAGTCATGTTTTAGTCATTGATCATTTTATCCCCAGTTTGGGATAAGCCTCGATGAAATTTTGCACAGCCCTATCGTGTTTGCAATCTAAAAAGAGGTTAAGGAAATAGCCACACAGGGAGGAGTGACAATATGCAAATGCCTTTGCAAAGCACATTCATCCTCAACAGAGTTGTAACATGTCCCATGGTTCTCATTAAGGGTTCTTTGCTAAATCTTTTTGTTTTTCCTGTCTTACTGGCAAATGTTTACTATTCCCAGATACTTACTGTATTTAGCATCCAATTGTAGCTGGAATCACAGACAGCTGCTGAAAATGTTGGTGACCATGGAAAATGCTGCAAACAAATAAAAGCTGAAGGTGGGAGCAGTGCAGGAATTCTCACACACAGCATGATCAACGACCAGGGGATGGGTTATGCTTTTCTCCACAGTGCTATTCTCTCACAGTCTGGACTGTGCCTCTTTAAAAAAAAAAAATATATTCTCTGCAGGTCTCCAAACCCTATCATAACTTAAACACGAGTCCTCCCACAACATTCAAAAAATGAGTGCTGCTGTTGTCATATACATTAACATAGGAGCTTTCTCTCCTTCCCAAAGCATCTCAGCCTCAGAATGTCTGAACTGCTACTGCTGTGCTCACCATGGCTGCTGGGGCTTCTTTAGGACAAGCAGGTGTCTCACAAAATCCCGATGTTTTGAAACAGAGAGCAAGGCCTTGAAAAGAGTCTTTCTCCCTTGTACCACCATGCCTGAGATAGTGTTTCATTTCCCCAGTGAAGGGAAATTCTGTGGCACCTCAGAATACATGATATGAAATGCTGATTTGGAGGGCAGTTGCTGCCGATTTCCTTATTTAATTCTCAGTGCTTTCATACTGGTCACTGAAGAGTCAAGCTCTGGCACAGAAACCCTGGTATTTTTGAAGTCCAAATCCAAGAACTGAGTGTGTATGCCTGGGAAGTCTGGGCTGTGCCACTGCAAGTCAACACATAAAAGAAAAAAGAAAATGCAGTATGTGGAGTCCTATTTTTAAATTTTGTATTGGAGATTCGAAAAAGCATCCTCCAAGATCTAAAAAGTGACAATGCCTTCTCTCAGCCTCTGAGGGATTTTCTTAAGATTGATTGCAAGTGATTCTGGATCAGGAGGTACATACCAGTTTGAAAATGCAAATGCTGGAGTGGTATATCCTATTAAAATACTCCTGGCTCAATTACTCATCTCTCTGTTGTACATTAATTGACTTTGCCTTATCCTGTTCCCAAAAGGGAAAGTTTCTGTCTGTTTGTACTGTAAAGTTATTGATCTGCATGGTGGCTGTGTGTGAGTCCTCAGAGATTTTGCAGGAGGCAGGGGAATCGAGCGCTGCAGAGTGAGTTACTGCAAATTCACATTGGGTCCAATTTCGCTCACAGTCTATTGAGGCCTGAGCAGTCTGCACAGCTCAGAGATACATTTGGATGGTAAGTAAGAAAGGCCTCGCTCTGAGGGTGGGTTTTTGCAAGTGCAGGAGGTCTAATTTTAAGGTCAGACCCCCCAGGTGTCCTTCCCCTGTGCAACAGACACGGAGGTTGGGAGAGAAAATGTGTTGGCAGGTTCAGGGTGAAATAAACTGCCAGACACTGATGTGGGTTTCTTTTATGTGGTGGCTGTGGAACCAGTTACAGCTCATAGCAAATACAGCTTCTTCTCAGTAAATTGTTTATGCTCCATTTCTAGCAGTTCTCTTGCTAGTACAGACTGTTCAGCAACCGAATAGCAGGCTTAATCCATCAGGTCTGAAAGAGCAGAGATACTTTGAGGACAAATTTGGCCTCATGTATCCATGTTGAAGCTAGTGGCTCTTTTGGATGTTTTATTTGTCAGTTTTTCTGTTGGCTTTTCTGTTGGCTTTTTTCTCTTTCATTCGATAAGCCTCTCTTCTCCCATCTGGAATTCCACCTCCTGTGTCCAAATCTCATCTTTCTAACTTTTGTAAACTTTGGGAAATAAAGAAGAAATGCATACAAGCCAGAAATGAAATGCTGGCCGTGCTGAAGGAAGTAGAATAACTGAGGCTGATTGGTTGCATTCAGAGTTAAGTGTTTCAGTTTGAGTACTCAGAAATTCAGAAAATACTGCTAGCTTTGAGAAAAATATACTTTTTGATTATCTGTGTTTCTTCCTGGTTCATGTCCATTTGCAGAAGAATATGGAAGGCTTTTTCCTATGGAAGGTTTATTTTTCTTGCAAAACATGATAAGCAACAGTCAGTAATATTATATAACTCTTATACAATATATTTTGCCTAAAAATCTCAAAGAATGTGGCATGGGTTACAGAGCAGAATCACTCCTGCTCTAGGGGAAAGAGAGAGTCAGTGCTGTACATTTCTTGCTCCATGCCACATCCATTGAACTATGGTGGAAGAGCAAATTGTGAGTCTGCTGTTCAAAAAAAACTGCATGTGCAGACATAATTGTAGATGAGAAGGGCATAAGCAGGTACTTGCCTGGTTTATTTAAATGTCTCTCTGCCAGGGACCAGCAAAGACACTCTATTTCCCTTCTTATGACTTGCATACTTGGTTATTTTAAAATTTACTATAAGCAAGTGCTCAAGCATGTAAGCTTAACATTCTCTTTCTGGGAGCGTTCATGTGAACATGAGTCAAGTACTTGAATGTTTGTGAAAGATGAAGTCAAAAGAGGCATAAGTGAATATTTATGGAAATTGATTGTGATGTGCACCCCATTCTGTTGGACTAATCGGAACGAGATTGACTGTGTGGCGGCATTACCAGCGAGTTGCAGAGAGGCCACTTGCCTTCCAGCGCCAGAGAAAGGACAAGGAGCAATTGCTCCAGGGAGAGTCATAGCCACCCTTTGTGCATTCCTGTGGCTGCACATTGCCACACAGGCCTAGGTGAGAGCCCAGGGGATGCGGTAGGCTCACACCTTCCATTTAATGTAATAGCTTCTTTTGAAAACAAGATCATATATTTATTTCCTCATCATATGACTAGAGGGAAGGAAAAAAAAAGATAAAGCAGACAAGAATACTCTCATTTATTAGGCTTAGGAAGCTCTGATGTTCAAGCTTGGTTCTTGTGGGAACTGAAGATAAGAGAAAAAGCTCCCCACTGCCAGATATAACCTCTGCAGCAGGATCTTTAGGAAAAAAAAAAAGAAGTACATCTGAAAATGTTTTCCTTTGTACTGTTGGGTTTTTTATGTTCCTAGGGACCAGCTACATGGATCTGGGAATTATATGATAAACTTTGGATTTACGCCGTCAGTTCCTATGCCTCTTATTTTTTACTTGCTTAGATTCTGATCTCAGTGCATTGCTACTTTTCACAGTACATTTAAAAAATCCACTTACATGGACATGGGTTTGATATATATCATACCCTAAGGACGACAGTTTGGCCAAGAGATTACATTTTAACAATGTAAAGGAAGGAAAAAAGAAAGGAACTAAATTATTACCACATTTTAATTTTTCTCTTGGTGAACTCAGTGTATTGGCTATAGAGTGCTCTTCCAAAGTATGACTGGTGCCTATTTGTGCCAAAACTGTCCTGAAATGGTGTGGTCTGCTATTCTCCCAGACTGCACATCAAAATGTGACCTAAAGCAAAGAGAATGATGGAATTGGTTCAATATCCACCGAAGATCTTTGAAGCAGGGAGAGAGCAGACATATTGCTCTGTAGAAGAAGGGAAAAATTATAATGAAAATGAAAAAGGATTTAGAAAAGTGTTTTCTAATATAATGTTTTTGATTCCTGGAAATTCTTAAAGGATCAGGAGCTCTCCTGATTCTCTAAGGAATAGGTGTGATGCAGTCAAGCCAGGCACAACCCCCCAGCTGTTACGCCCTTTGTTGGGTTATCAGAATAAATACAATAGTATTTAACACAAACATTTTATAAACACATCACTGCCACAGTATACTATGCTGTGAGGAGCATGCACATGAATTTACAGCTCACTGTATGAAAAAAGTAATAATTTGTTTTCGATTATACACAACTTGTTGGCATCTCTTAACTAAGTACTAGGAAAGATTGTTGTGAGTTTCTAGATCATGTTCTAGCTCCTGGTTCTGAGTATTACTCTGAGATATTGCTGTGGTAAATAGACATTAGAAAACAGCTCTTGATCCAAAAAGAACAAGTTCTGGTCCTGCAAAAAGTTAAAAGAATGCAGCCAAAAGTATGTACGTATACAACCTGCAGAACAAATTGAATTCTCTGTGGTCTCCTTGTAAGCCTCAGTGAGATGACTGGTTTGTGCTCTTCTCTTAGTGGTTTGTGTTTTTAAATATATGTAAAGCAGTCATCTTCTCCAAGTATTTTGAGGAATATATTTTGCTTCATGAAATATATGTTGAATACAGATATCTTCTTGTTCAGACTTAATCAATTGTAGGGACTAGGAGCTGATTTTTTTTTTTCTTTTGGCCTGCCTAATGCCACATTCCAAAAGATTTCAGTTAAATGCAAGAAAATTCTCTTGTAATTAATTCTGAGATATTTTGGACATAGATATAATTTTGGGAAAAACATTTTTTTTATATAGCTCCTATCATAAACAAACAATGATGCTGTCCCAGGAAAAATATGTTTCACTCTCATGGGCTTTCATTGAATAAAGAGATTTTGAACTGAGCTCCTTAAAATATCAATGCTCTATATTACTCCCCAGATACAGATATAAATCTTTATAATAGTGCACTTTACAAGCAGCACTCCTGAGTCTTTTTTTGATTGGTAATCACAGTGTTTCCTTATTAATACAGTAAAAAATGTAAAAGACATAAACAGTTTGCAATCTATCTGTTCTTTCTGTATGGAGATACATCAGCTTCTGCTTTAAGCAGTTCTAATGTTTCAGCCATCATATTTTTTATGGGTTTATATGGGAAGGAAATTGTACCAGAAAACTGAATTCAATGACAGCCATTCTGTGAATAAATCCAGTTATCTTTGGTATCCTGAATGTAATAAAAATGTACAAAAGTTAAATTTCTGCATCATCACAGTTATGTTGACTGTTTTTAATGTCAGTAGGGAAACAGATTTCTAACCAACAGGTTTTTCCCCCAAATACTGCCCAATTTCAGTTTATGTTTTCATTAAAACAGTGTCTAAGAGACACTGTATGCTTACTAATCCTGACAATAAAATATCTGATGAAAATGGAGAAATATTCAGGAATAAAAATTAATCTATGCTTTGGATAAAACGTAAGAGCCCAGATACTCCTAATATTTTTAAGCCTCATAATTTTCCTATACCCTTGTGCCATGACTTATGAAATTTCTGATGACCAAACTGCTTCCCTCCCCAGTTGCAGAGGCAATATGTCTTTCTCACACCTTGATTAATGTTATGTTTGTGTTTGGTAGGGAGCTGTGAATATGTAGGCTTCCATAACTTGGCATGAATTCTGGTAAGCCCACGTTCTTCCCACTAGCAACTTGTATTTCTGGAAGCATTCAGCCACATTCCTTACCTTCTATTCAGATGCCTGGACAACATTTTTCCGGAAACCTCATCTTTTCCTTTGGGAAGGCAGAGCAACAGGGTGTTTTGTATTTTTTTGTGTGGAAGGTGAAGAGGGACTAAGATTTTTTCTTACACCGTCTGTTGTATGTTGAGGCAAATGTTTTGTAACTCCAATAACTGGGTGCCTGTAGAGCAAAGCATAATTTTGGCAGTGTTGGGTGTTGATATAATTTCTATTTCAGAATATTATTTTGGCTTTATTGCTATTTGCTGTTTGCCAGCTGTCATTACCTGTTAGAGTCACTTACAATGAAGACAAATGGAAAGTGAACCTGTTTCTTAGACTCAAGGCAAAGTTAAAGCAAAGCCTGAATGCACCATCGTTATTTGTCACTGTCAGTGAGACATTTCCACAGTTCTGGTGGAGCCTGAGCATCTCTGGAACAGCTCAGGCCCTGCTCTACAAGTGCCATGCAGATGTTAAACCCAACTTATTCCTTATTTATTGTACAGTAGGGTATCCTAACCTTCTGGATCACGAGCAGCCAGTGCAATACAGATTTCTTGAACTATACCATATGGCTTTAGGAGCATCTTCTCTTGATTTTGGTAGTATATCCCCAGTTACCCCAGCGAGATTCTTTTGAGGTCATGATGTGACTCTGTGTATAACTGAGGGGATGAATGGTGAAGTCCATAGCAGAGATAAGTTCTGTATTACCAGGTTACCACAGAATTATAGATACTCTACAAAGACTGTGTTTACAGTTTAGGTGTATAATTTATAGGGTAACCCTGGGAATTTTCTTGCTGCTTAGTCTTAGGGATAAAGAGAAATACTTAATAGGGATTCTGTCGCCATGTCATAGGACATTTCATAAGAATGCCATGGAAACACAGTTTGGTTGAAGAAACTGTACAGTGCTACAAAAGCTGACTGAGCGGCTACATGTAGGTCATCAAAAGAAGGACTTCCTGTCAAAATGCAAATTTATGTTGATTAATATTTTGCAGGGATCTTGCTACTTTTTGGTCTAGTTAAATGTGATACAATAGGAGCCTTATGGGAAATATATGCCTGCAATATTCTCAGGTTATATGAAGCTGGACAGACAGCAAGGGTGCTGAAAAATGAGATTAATATCCAAAATTATTATGGCAAGTTGTAGATACGGCCTGAAAAAAATGGATGAAAAATCAAATGATACAAGGTATATCAGGTAAGCAAATACAGGACAGGAATGTTGGTTAGCATCAGCTTTTCAGAATTAGTTTTGGGGCTAGTGTGGATTACAAACTGAGCATAAATCATGATGTTCTGGAAGAGATAAGATTAATGATGGGATTTATAAACCAGAAGGCAGTCTGTTTTGCAGAAGAAATGGTTATACTCTGGTCAGAAATGGTAAAACCTAGCTCAATTTCTAGGTCCATTTTTTGAGGCCTCCAAATAAGAGCTGGATCATACAGGAAGAGTTCAGAGAAAGACTGTGGAAATGGTGCAAATTATGGAAAAGAGACTTCCATGAAGTACTGCAATACCATTTGTAGAGTACGGTGATGACACATTGCTGGAGCGAAAACTAAGGCATGCAGATGTAGGGTGTTCTGGTTCTGTGCAGAAAATTCATACCTGAAGTACTGTTCAAAGGTTGGAGCGATCTTGTGGAGAAGCAGCTCTTTGTAGTCAACCATGTGTTGGTCACAGAGGGTAGTAAATGTGTAACCCTAGGTCTTCCCAAAGTGAGACACACAGATGTCCTGATTAATAGACATCGTTATTATTAAGCATTACTTACAGAGTTCCTTGGTTGTCTCTGGCCCTCCAGAAATATAAATGAAAGTATTTCCCTCTGGCTCTATTTCTCTGCAAAATAATCAAAACAGTATTGGAACTTTTAGAAACTGTGATGTCTGCTTATTTAAAGAAAAGCTTATTCCAATACTGAGTGTCTCGTCATGGTAATAGCCCAGAAAGGACTCTTGGTGCAATGTGTCTGGGGAATAATGTGAACAGTAGAAAGGGGCTGTGCTGAAGACTCACAATGGCAAAAAAGTGACACATTAATCGATGGGGGTGGATTGTAACACAGAAGAACATAACAGGGAAACTGGGAGGGTATAATGTTTCAGTCTTCAAAATACACTGGACCACAGAAGTGATCTTGTTCCTCCTTTTGCCTAAGGTCGAAGAAGTGTATCTAGATGATTCTTTAAAAATCTGCCTCCCTTGCTGAAGTTTTCACATAGTTCCCAGTTTCCAGAGCTATATAACTTTTTTTACACACACACACATACACACAAGTATATATATATATAGGAATTTTCTGTTGAAAAATAAACCAAATGCTTCTTCTCATGACTTTAATGATTCCTTCATTGCCACATGAGAGTGTGATGGTTAGGGTTTATCATACATTTCTTTCTAATTATACCCATTTTCTAAACATCTTACTACTGCTCCTGCTGCTCTTCTCTTCAGTCTCTTCAATTTGTCTACATCTTTCATAAAGTATGACACTGAGAGCTGACACAGAAGTACCGCTGAGCTTGCTAGCAATGAGGAGAGTGAGACAATTTCTTCCCATGTCTTACACAGGATGTTCTGGTTAACACATGTCAGAATGACATCTGTCATTTCTTTCTGTAACAGCGTTACACCATAGGCTGGGAATTAGTTACTCTGCTGTCTTCCACCACGCCAGGTCCTTGTCTATGCCACTGCCTCCTGACTAATCAAGCATTAGTGCATCCATGCCTTTGGGGATTTTTATTTTTTCCTCTGTGGAACCTGTGCTTTCTACCTGTCTGTACTGGGTTTTGTTCTGTTGACTTAGGAGCCATTTTAGTATGGCTAGGGAAGGATCTCGGGCTGAACCAGAGCAAGAAAAGTGTCAGTATTGCAGAGATACTGTGTGTTAGCAGCTAATCAGCTGGGAATAGCACTGTCTCCTGATGGTGGATATGGACTCATTCTTGTGATACCAGGTCATGTCAAGGACTGAACTCTTTGTGCTTTGCTGTTTTTTCCTTGAATTATCTGTGTACTATGGCAGCTATGACAGCAGATTCAGGGCTGTCAGGACCTAGAATGATTGTGAAAGCTGGTGTTAGCATGTAGCGTGAAAGATAGTGGTGAACCCTGTCAAAACTAAAGATCAGACTGGGCCCCTGTACCTGTTACTTTGCATGAAAAAAGGAACAAATCCTAGGGCATTGTTCCAAAGGACCGTGAGCATTGCAATCCCAGATAAAAGAGGAAATACTCCACTGTTTAGTCACATTTAGTCTAGGTTTCCATAAATCCCTGATCATGGGTATCTTTACAAATTGCACTGTATGGAGAACTAAGCTGCCCTTGAATATTAATAACCCAGACTAGCCAGATCAATGCTGTATTAAGGTCATGTCACTCACTGCCTGCCTGGTGATGTCAGGGCAGTTCCAACAGTCTTTAAAGTACCACATAATTTAAGGCCACAAATGCTAATTAAAACTTTTGGTTCCATTAATGCACATGTTCAGAAATGACTTGGAGTTGTGTAAAATGCTGGGCTTTTGTCTATAATGGGAATATCAGTGGAAACTCGTAGGTGCCAAAGGCTTTGCATGTTCTGCCCCCAGCTTTGGAGCATGGTGCCAGCTGAGACTCAGAATGTTAATTCCATAAATGCCTTCAAGTCAAGACTACAGGCATGTTTGTTTAATCTGGCTTTTCCTGAACAATAGCTTTGTCTCTGGGTGCATTCTCTAAAGTGCTCTGAGATTTTTTTTGTTGTTTTTTTTTTTTTAACATGAAGAGCACCACATACGTAAATGTATAAATTGTGCAATGTATTTTTAATGTGCAGTGATACATTTCTCTTCATCACCCTATACAGAAAAGGAAACTTGCATTCATTCGATTCCAAGAACTGGAAGACTTTTTTTATACTAGCAATGAAGTTAAAAAAAAATCAGCCCCTTCTAAACTTGTATATTACATAAATAATGAACATTAATGCAGTTTCAAAAATGGTAGCAATCATTTCTCAAATGTATTGTTATTTTAATACTCACAAGAGATTACTTTGATTTTCTGAATAATATCTAGGTTTACAGCGGGAGCTGCACAGCCTATGTGAGTAATATGAGACCTAATTATGTTATACCCTGAAATCAATAAATATGTGCTCTTAAAAGTGAGTTATTGATGCCATTTGAGCAAAATCACCTTACCTAGACTCATGATGCAAACTTGGACACACCAAGTTTGGTTGGAGGAAAAACCAAACCCTTCCAAGCAATGTTGGTATTTTGCTGTTGTTTATCTCCCTCTCACCTTCACCTTCAACCATCCCCCATCTCTCCTGCTTGCCTTCACCTGGCTGCCTTTGCTCATTTGCAAATCTCAATTGAACGCCTTTTTTTTTTTTTAATTTGCAAGAAGAAATGCAAATTGCTAAAATGCAAATGCTGGTAGTGACAAGAAGCTATATGCAAAAATATGATATAGGACTTTGATATAGAACCAATTGTGTCTGTAGGAATGACAAATGATACTCATATAGTTAAAATGCTGCATTTATTCTACCACGACTCTCCATGTGGACATTCTTACTCAGAAATAAACACTTTTTGTTTCCAGTTTAGATAAACTGCTTTCAAAGCAACAGAAGCTCAAATGGATAAACCTATTCATTTTACTCACATGCACACATACACATCCTTATGGAGGAAAAAGGGGATTATATTGTCCAGCTACAGTGGTTTAAATTCCCGCATTACTATATATTGTTATAATTTCTGATGTAGGCAGGCTCTTACACTCCATATGGCTTCCATATGCACAAACCCTTGGTTACTGAAGATGGATGAAAGCCATATTGTTTTTTAATGCATGTGCTAAAGAAAAAGAGCTATCACTAACCTGTGAACTAATTATACCTGGTATACTTAAACTGATGTTAAAGCATAACTATGGTTCCATAAAGCTATGTCTATAGCAGAAACCTTTGGTGGGATACAAAGGACAATTAAAAGCATGTTATAATTTTTCAAAAGGAATTTCCATTACTGGCAGAAGCTTATAAAGATATTTTTGTTGGAAAGGAAATGTTTTTGCTGATGTAGTTCATTTTATGGAAGAAGATGCCAAAAGCTGTGCTAGAGGTGTGCTGTTGGTGCTACAATGGCAGTCACAGTAGGACTGGTTACTGATAGAGCTCCCCCAACAAATGCTTCCTAGTGTAGACCAGACCTCGGGGTCCATTTCAAAAGGTGTTATGTAAATAGGGTGTTAAAACCATTGTGACAGCAGAGAAACAAAGACCATTCCCTGAGGGGGAAGGAATATGCAAAAGTGGCTGGGGACAGTCCAACAGTTTGGGGCAAGGCTGTCTTCCTCTGCAAGGATCTGGGTGAAAGAGCCAGCAGGCAAACCTGGCTTCATTTGGCATGGCAGGGCTGCAAACCCCTCTGAGGGGATGTGGTAGGCAAAGTCCAGGGGCATCTGGGAGGTTTGTCAGTACAGGTGGCTCATGTCACTGAGTTCAAGCCCTGTTTTGGGCCCCTGTTTGGTTTCGCAGAGACTTTAGCGTGAAGTGAAAAGGTTGCTGTAGTGGGGAGAATGCAAATGTTGGAGGAGAGGTGCAGAGTCTTTTTGCAGGCAGTCCCTGCTGTCCTGCATGGGGGAAGGATGAGCAAAACAAGCAGACACACAGGGGCCAAGCCTCAGAGGCAGCTTTCACATAGCACCCAGATGTCTCATGGTTCAGTTCCCATGGTTCTGTGTCCTTGAAAAAGTTCATAGGCAAAGGTCTGCTGAGAAGAAGCTTATTTGTTCATACATTTAAAGAGCTATGGTCAAAATACTGAAGCAGAATGAAAAGCAAAGCTGCAGGTAACCTTGGGTAGAGTAGTCAATAATCTGTGCTTTCATTCTGCTCCCTTCTGCCCCGTGCACCCCTAGACATTGCCTGGATCATGAATTAATGTCCGTGCTGGGCAAATCACTGTCAGCGTGCAGTACAGCCTGAGTCCAACAGAAGTGCTCTTGATCTATCAGCAACATGAAAGAAATATTACACCCCAGTGGCAGCAAGCAGGGGAAAAAACAAATAAAATGTTATTATAATATTTCCTGAGAAGGAAGTTGGGATAATATTGTGGCTGGTAGCTGACCAGCTGCTTTCATTTAATATTTTTCTAATTTTAGTCAGTGTTGGTCAAACAAACACAGCTTTCAGGGGATTTCCTTCAGTGTTAACAGACTGTCGTGTAGTTAGTTGAACAGAAGCTCTGTAGTGTGAGGTATGATCAAGAAATGTGCCCTTTTTAAAAATAGTGCTGCATTGGTACAATTAGCTGTTCTGGGGGGAGCCAGATTTTCAAAACCTGTGATCTAGATTGCGCTGTTCATTGGCTTAACCCTGCTGTAATTTCACATCTCTGGGGGACTGGATTTGGACAGGGCAGACTTGATCATGGTGGTGCAAAGCAGTAAGGAAAATGGAGAAATTCTGTGTTACAGTCTGGCCTGGGTAGCTCAACCCCTGGAAACAGTGGCTGTAGCTGGAGGTGCGAATGTGCTGCCTCGCACCTGCAAAGAGGAAGTCTGGGACTCAGCCCTCTAAAATTATTCCTAGGTACAGAATGGGCTATTATAGTGGAGTTCTCAAAGAACTCTTTTTAGGGCAAAAAATAAAATTCGTTGGCTGGCTGGGAGCAGAGAGTCATAGACAGTCTGCCACTGTGTACTCAGTGCCCAATGTGCTGCTTATTCTAAGTTGAGCTGCTAAATTGCTTAGTGTTAATAATTCGTTGTTTGTTGCAGCGGTGGAGCTGCCCGCCTGCCTGCTCATGGGGCTATGGCCAGTTAACCATTCCCTTCCCAAGGGGTGCTACCTTCCATCCTCACCTTGACCCTCTTTTTGCTGCCAAGTTGCAAGACCTTTACGTTGTATGTCTTTTGCTTTGCAAGAGCTTTTCAGGGTGTGTTGAATGCCTCCATGACTCAGAAAGCTGGCTTCCACTTGGATCTCTAAAATCCGTAACATTGGGATTCAGAGCCACATGCTTCTCTAACGTTCATAACCAAAATGTCATGGCCATGTGGCTCCTGCATTCTGCAGAATTATGGTTTGTTACAGATGTTTATGAGTGCATGGGCGCAGTTAGAAAGTTTGCTGCCCAGTCTCCATTCTGCATGAAAGGATTTGAAGAAAAACCCAGGCACCAGTTCCATTTTAGAAACTGTAAAAGCCGTTTTGGGGTATTCAGGAGTCCTGACTAAATTCACCCGAATGTTAACAAATTGTGTTTATGTGCTAAAGGGAGAGGGAACAGCTAGAAACATATGCCACCTCGTATCTGTTTAATATAGTACTATTATGATCAGAAACTCTATGTAATCTTAGCTTTCTGGTATTTATGCTCCATCAGTACATCCATAACACACTGGTTCAGTTGAGAATTTTGATTAATAGCTGGCAATGGAAACACAGTCTGATATCTCAAAATCAATCTGTGAAAGCTCTAAGTTTTTTGCTGAAGGCTTCAATGGTGAAACTGCAACTCTCTGAAACCTCTGAGACAATTGATATGTTTTCAAATAGTGTAAGAGAAGAAAAGGAAGACAGAATAGTGAATTATTGGAACAAAGGACCAGGAAGAAGAACTTTTTTTGGCTACAAATATCTGTTTTAGAATGAGAGCATGCATATATCCAAAGTAGGCCAGGCAAGGTAGACTTAGTGAAGGTGTTCTAAGGATGGCAATGTTCTTATTCCCAACATTTTGTTAAAGTCAAAGACTTTCTAAAATGTGTAGCCATAGGCAGAATTCAGTCCTGTTGAGCTGTGTTTAATTTTTAAAAGTTTTATAAAGCTATTCTTCAACAAAACAACCAAATGACATTAAAAAAACCCCAAAAACCAACATTTGGAAATTACAGCAAAAGACAAACTTTGCTCTTCAGAATCTGTCCACAAATTTTTGTTCTCCCTTTATTCTTTTGCTAGTGCTGCAACCAAAGCTATCTGTAACTAGCAGTGGATTCAGAGAAAAGAAAAAATTTGTGCATTAGTGACTACTAAAAAGAAAACATGAAAGAGAGGACATGTTATGGGGGGCATCCGCCATCAGTTCAAAGAAGAGCGGACATTCCTCTGGTAGCCAAAATCAGGATTATAGTCACAGTGTTAAGGGGACCACAACACCTTTTTTGGTGATGCAGTTCTGATCGCACTTTAATTTGGTGTTCTGTCTCTAAGCAATTCCTATAGACCTTGCCCTGATGCCACCTATTCGCACAGGGTGTGTCATGCTTTCCTACCAGCTTTGCATATTGAAAATGGCAGGATTCACCCTGTAAAGGGCTTGTTCTTAATTTTTCATTCTCAATTAAAAGAACCACACACTTGCCATATTAAAATTTAAAATTGTGTTTATTGAGACATATGGGTATTTACTATGTGCAAATGTTATGTTTACTTTGAGATGTTTTCATATGTGCATATTTCTGTTAGTGATAATATTATTATGGTAATTCCTACATAAATGTGTATAGTACGTATTTTGAGTATCTCTAGAAGTATTTATTAGTTGCTTTGTTGATAACCACTTTCAGAATGTAAAATATTGAATAGCGGGCAAAATAGTTCACATGCATGTTGATTTCTCTTACCTTTTTTAGGTAGCATTTCAGGCATTATAAGGTCTGAATTGAGACAACGTAGGCAAAGCTGTCTGCAGCTTGTCCTGACAAGCCACATTTGGTTCAGCTTATCGAGAACTTTTATGAAAAGAGATCTGAGGATGATCATTATCAAACTCTTGGAAAATATTTTGTAAGGGGGCAGGAGGGAACATTGCAGTTTATAGAAGTGAGGTCAGAGTCTGACCTACAGATATAAGGAGATGGTTGGAGAACAAAAACAGCTTGGAAGCCTTATATTTACAGATGCTTTTATTCTTAGTGTGCCTTTCAATTAAGTATTCTCTGAGAATGTATTGTAATGCTTTCTCATATTTTCTCATTAAAAAGCTGGTTCCTTGAAATGATACTAGGGAAATCGGTGGCCACCAAAATAATCCACTTATTACTGCTCATGACCTAGGTATTGCTAGCTCTGAGGTGACAAAGTTAAGAGAAGACCAAACACTGTCCCCTGAAGGGCATGAGAGTTTTGATTCTCACTTCAGCAAGGCTCTGATTTGGTGGATTTTAGTGCAGCCACAACAAAACTACCTGGGCCTAACACTCCCTAAAATTACCTGAAACTCATAGATACAGTGGTACATGACACACCTGAAAGGCACATCTACAGCACTATCTTAGTTCAGATAAAAATTGTGGGATTGAATGGCAAAAAAAGTCATCCCTGCTTTTGGTACATCAGGGAATCTCCATGGCCTACAGGACCATGGTTACACAGAACCTCCTCAGAGATGTGCAATCATGATCCAGGAGACTATGAAAAAAGTGAAGAGGAAAGTCACATTAATTACTGTTGTCATTCTTGGTATGCTAGCTGAGTTGCTTCAGGATAAATGTGGCTCACTGTTGAGAAGAAAATTCTGTGATATGTTTGTGTATTTATCAGAGTAGTGGAATATATTCAAACACAGTTTTACAAGGACCCACTTCATCAGACCATTCTCATCACAATAGCAGTTGGTCAGCTTTATACCAAATGATTTATAAGGCAAGTGCCCTACTTTAATTATAGTGATAATCATGCTTTATCAGATGTATTTTAGCATCCTTAGAAAGACCAAAAATATTTCATATTATGAACATATCACCTTAAACATTATACCAATTATTTGTCTCTTGAATACCACTTAGTTATCCACCAGGTAGGTAAAGCTTAGAATCGTCATAAAAAAAACCCCAAAACCCACCAAACCCAAAAATCCCCCCCCCCAAAAAAAAAAAACCAAAAAAACCCCACAACCCAACACCAACAAAAACGCCAAACCAAAAAACCCAACCAAAAAACAAACAAACAAACAAAAACCAAGCAAAAGCCCCAAAAAGCCCCACCAACCAAAAAAACCCAAATCAATATAAAAATGATGTCAGAAAGGAAGAGAGCAAAAAATCTATTACATTACAAATTTTTTTTGTTTTGAACATAATATGAATCTTGTAATGGCAAGTCTTATATTTCTGTGAATTTAGCAGATGGAGGAAGGATGTATAAAGAGCTCCAAGTCAACTGACAGAATAATTTACATTAAATCTTCACCTCTGAAAACAAAAGCATCCCTAGGCAGTAAGAATCATAGCATATACTGAATTGCAAAGGACGCACAAGGACCAAGTCCAACTCTTGAGTGAATGGTCCACACAGGGATTGAACCCACAACCTTGGCATTATTAGCACCAGGCTCTAACCAACTGAACTGATCTCAGGGTCAAGCACACTTAGAAAGCCCTCCCCTTGATGAAATGAGGCTTATTTGTATAATAATACACATTTATATAATGTATAGCATTTGTAGTTATGTGGGAGAGGGATTTTCTCTATATGTTACCTTGCTGGAAAAATGGGGCCACAGCAAGGGTTATGGGTTTAAACACGTCATGTTTTTATCATGAGCACTGAGTTTTCTAAGTGGGTGGGTACTGTCAAACATGCCAGGATGTGTCACAGCAGTGTGAGGCTGTAAAGACAGGCCAGTAACTCAAAATGTTTCTAAACGTTTCACAATTTATTAGGGATGAATGCTCCCGAGCACCTCATGTTTTCATACTTTCACTCTTGCTTAGGTGTTTAGTGGCTGCCTGGAGACAGATAACCTCTGTGGTTATCTGGTTAGCTCTTAACACCTAATTAGCACTTCATCCAAGGCTTTGGGCTGGGTGATTGAGAGTCAGTATGTGTAAAAGTCGCTAAACAAAGGATTTTTAAAAATATATATATTTTAAAAGATTTAAGTGAATTATTCCGTTAATGGAATCTCCTCATTAGATATGGGAGGAAAACTAAGCAATGGCCAGGGGCTTTGTGAGAAAAGGCTGGTTCAATTAGGCAATGGATAAAAAAAACTGCTCTGATTTTTCCCATGTGTTTTATATCTTTGGTCATCTGATACAATATAGTAAGGAAAAGCGTGGACCAAGTAAGAAGATTCCTCCTTGGCAACAACCAATATTAGTTAAAGAACTAAGCAAAACACCTTTTATAGCACTCCAAAGGAATGGATAAATGTAAACACACTTCAGTGCAGGAGGTGTAATGCCTATGATCTAATTTGTACCCTAGCATTTGATTCTCTAGTGACCCGGTTCAAGGAAAGGGATCTGCTCCTGGTCAGAAATTCCTTTAGAGGAGTCTCTAGCATATATCTTACTGTTAAACCTGATCTTGAGGAATCACATCCTTTTTTACCCCATCCCCACAACCTCTTGTCTCTTAGCCCATTTCAAAAGCATTTGCCAAACTTTCAGTGGACACAAAACAGTCAGCTGCTTTCATTTGGTTTGCAGTTCCTACGATTTACAGCATTCATATAAAGCCTGCTGTGGCTCTAAAGGCATTGCCAGTGCTGGAGATGAAGGAGAAGAGAAAGAAAAAGTGTAGGAATCAGGACAACCATTGCAGGAAGAGCCCTGGTTAAACCTGGTGACTGGGGAGAAAGATGGGACATGGTCCACCTTTCAGAAATCACAGGTTGCTGGCTTTACTGTAGCATTTGTCTCTTACAAAGACAGGATTTTTGTGTCCTTTACCCTTGTGTGTTTACCTAGGTTGGTGAATACAGCCTTCAACATTTTCTAGATGCAGTCACAACTTTGTTCAAAAGGCAGAAGCCTAGAAAGAATTGTTTCTATTAAGAAACAAACTAATCAGCATGAGACACAAACATGAATGAGTATTCCATATAATTGCTGTACCTTTCATCTCATTCATTCATTTGCTCATTTATACATTTTACATTTTTCAAGTGTCACAGCATCACCTTCAAGCTTTTGAGCCATGCCTTCCAGTCTTCTAGTTTCCCTGAAGACTTCCAGTCTCAATGCAACGTCTTCCTGCGGACCTTGCTGATCCTCTCTGTGGCTAAATCTATAACCTTTCTAAGGAATGTTTTATTTATGGATGTGCACTCAGCTGGTGAGGGGGAACATTTGTGTACAATTGTGTATGCATGCACTGCCATGGAAAAGTAAACAAAGCTGATAATTTCTAGAACTATGTGGGGAATGTCAAGGGCATAAATATCAGCATGTTGCATGAAATTCATGTACGGACAGGCATTCTGAATCAGATCATACATACTCTTTCCTCTCCTGCCTTATCTGTTGTCTGTGGGTGAAGGAAACTCTTGTAAGTATCTGTAAAATAATCAGCTCAAATGGAAAATTTCTTCCTGACATCAATTTATAGAAGTTGTTTTTCTCTAATTCTTAGAATTGTGTATAGAAGTGAAAAGTCCTTTTATTTTAGGAAATATTTTTCCTTTCACAAGCTACATTAATTTTTCAATAAACTATCGCATGACAATGAGTTCCACTGAGTAACAGACTTTTGTATTTTGGTGTTGCGCTAGCTAAAATCCAGAATCATTGATATGACTACAAATCTCATTTCAAATTTCCCAAAAAAAAATCAGCAGAAGCCTGTTGAATTTACTGGTGCTGGACTCTGATGTACTCAAGACGAAAACTTGTTTATTTCTGTATATTTGACATTTTCAGTGTCTGAGAGAAAGAAAGACAGGTGTCATTCCCATGGGTTTATTCTGGGAAGGTGACTTTCTTGGTACTGATATATAGCCCCAGTCAGAAGTTCCCTTTCCACCTGATTTAGTTTTGTTTTTAGGTCTTTAAAACAGGAGAAATGAAGCTCAAATGCCTCACAGTGGTTTCTAGATGGTGAATATACAAATGCTAAAGGCGTGTGCTGCTCCAGGAATATGATGGCTCTGCACAGACCCAAATAATGTGAGGAACAGGAGCAGGTGAGCAGTGGCTGCAGCACTCACAGCCCAACATTTCATTCAGTACAGTAAGGTGATGACTAGGAAAGAAAGAAAATATGTGCTGAGGGTTATTTTGACAATATATCAAGTTCCTTATGACATAAATGTCCCATGGAAAAATAGGAAGTAAAGTTCAGTAAAAGAGTATTTACTTTGACTCTAACTCATAGGAGGAAGAGTACAACCAGTGTGCAAAAGGCTATAGTGTGTTTTGGCATAGGACATATTTTTGACAAGCAGTTTTATAGGAAATAGTAAGGTTTCAATTAAATCTATATATTGTTTTTATTCTGCAATGAAATATTTATTTTTAAAGGAAATAGTATTTTTTAAAGGAAACCTCCTTCAGTGCTGCTGCCTTTCCTACAAGTATTTGTATGAAATGCTCCTTATGGGGTGCTTCTTATAGAGAATACATGAATCTGTTGCCTCTCAGCATTCTGGTTTCTTATGGTCTAGTGATCCAAATTGAATAATCAGGGATGGGAACACAATTTAGTCTGACTGTATTGTTGCACTAGTCAGAAGCTTGTGCTTGGTGGTACAGGCTACCTGCCTGTCCCAAAAGGAAAAAGGTTCCATGGGGGAAGTCATATGCCTTCAATGCCTGCTGGAACTCGGCAACTGAACTGAGAGACAGGGTCACTTTTCACACCTTATTCATGAAGCCTGATCCTGAAATGCCTCTTACAGAAAAAGGTCCTGGACTCAAGGAAAGAACTATTGGAAGAGAATTTATAAGTAGGAAGTTAAAAAAATGTATGGAAGAAAAATCCCAAGAGGCTAAACTGCTGGCCCTATGCCACTTAGTCAGCAAAACAGTTCAAAGAACATATGATAAAAGTTGAATCCAGAAATACTCAGGCAGTTTTCTAGGCAAATCATAGTAAACTTGTGTTCCAAAAACATCACAATCTAAGTCTTGCCACAGTAAAATAAAAAGTATTTGGGGAATTGGAAATGTGTTAATCTCATAGTGGTATATTTAAAGCAGGTGAACAGCTCATATTCTTCCATGTATTTATTAGTATTCCCAGAAAGTTACATTAGCAAGCAACAAAAGCTAAGCTGCTTCTGAAATTTGCCAGGGTCTGGATTTATATCCTTTAAAGTGACAATGAAATGATAGATGAATTGATGGAAGAAAAAAAAAACAAACATACCTGCTATTGTATTAATCTGAGTTAACAGAAGAACTGGAAAGAACAATATCTACTATACTCTTTAACTATTAAAGCCCAGCTAACTTTTTATAAGTTCAGAGAGAAGTACTTCAGGCTTAGTGAATAGACTTAGAATAGTCTTAAGGGGCTGCAAGGGTAGGCAAGAGGTTATTTTCCCCAGTGACTTTTTTTTTCTATTTGTCAGGGTAAACTCTCTGAATCTAAAGCCTGAGCAGACTTCTTGTTTTTTAAAGCAACTATTGCTCTGACAGTCTCTTCATTTTCCCTTTATTCTTTTTCTTTCAGAAGACCTATGCACCAGAAACTGAAATGCAATGCAAGTTTTGTCAAATCTACATCAAAATAAAGTTCCAAAGCAGTATTTAACAGGAAATGGAAAGAAAGCAATCTCCTTTGCCACACTAGCTTGATGCTTAGTTGTCATATTTCTCGCATTTGTGATTTCTCCCTTTGATCACTCTAATAACAATTCCTTAGACTATTAAAACTGGAAGTCAAAAACATGTTAGTGGAAAATTCTACTTTTCACCATTTTGAAAATGTTTAATGTCTGTTTAATTTTTGTGATTTGCTCACTTTGGACCCTGAGAAGAGGTTAATTTCACCACTCTCTTGCCCCAGTGTTATGCCAGTGTAAACCTGTCAAGACTAATTTGTAAGGAGGTTAGTGATGTGTGATTGATTGATAGGCTTTGACAAAACCTACTTTTGGGCCAAGTACCTTTGGTGAGGTGGGGTGGGTGTAGTCAGTAGGATTTTTCTGTGTTGCTGCTAGCAGTGCTGGGAAAAAGTAGGGAACAGGTAAGACTGGCACAACACAGGTACATTTGGCCCTTGTTTTGTTTCTACTTCTGCTTTCTAGTTCTCTTTTAGAACAAAACCCCTCCTGTGTGAGAGGTTCCCCTAAAGGAAAGTGCTTAAATTAGTTTTCAATTTGACCTGAAAGTAGAGTGCTGGTTAAATGGTCCTTTTGATTTTTGTTCTCTCTAGCGCTTAAACACTTCCAGATGAACAGATAACCACTGTTGTTTGTATCTCTCTTTTAAGAATAACCAACAGTAAATATTGAAGCACAATAACAAAGGAGAGAATGTTATCTCCTGCCCCACAAGAGCCTGAATTGTCTGATCGGTGTCACAAATCTAACAAGGAACATGGGAATAACTTGGAAATGTTTGTCTTTCCACCTTTCTGTCAACACCTGTGGAGTTGTTTGCATTGGGTACTTTATATGGTGCTATTTTTTGGGCTGCTGTTTGACACCATTTACAAAGCTATCTGTGTTTTAACATTGAAGTCTCTGAGTTGCTAACATCTTTAAAGCAAGCTCCACTCGTTTTCTTTGCTTGCTCTTTATGGAATCAATGGGCTGAATTTTAGTGCTTGTAAAGGTGGGGGACATGCAGTTGTAGCTAAAGCCACCTACTCTGAGAGCCATCAGCAAGTAAACTCCTCTGTGCAGCAGTGCCAAGGCAATGCAGCCTCACTGGCAGCTCCTTGGCTATTTGTTCCTAGACTGCTCCTCAGCAGAGGGTGACAATGTGCTTGTTTTGTGACATGGACAAGTGGAAAACAAGATGAGGCCACAAAGGATATTGCCTTTTGGGAAGTAAGGCAAGGTTCAAAGGCAGGTACTCAGGAGGAAATGCTAGTGCAGTGACCTGCTCAGAAAGGGAAGCCGTAGTAGAAGAGCTTTTGTGCACAAGTGTTGATATTTTTTTCCATTTTGTATAAGTTTACCATTTCAGAATCATTGATACCAGGTCCTGAGGGCATGCTTTGGCTACTGTAGCTGACTCGATGAAGTATGGATCCCTTATTAACTTGTCAAAGCATGATGCAGCTGCATCATTTGCTCACCCATTTGCTTAACTTAAATAAAGGTTGGTGGTTAGGCTTCTGTTGCATTGTGCTCTCCTGCTAATTATCAGTGTATTTGTTTTAGAGACAATTAGCCACCTGGTTCATTCTCCCATTGAAGTCAGGTCATCATGAGTTACATCTGCTTTCAGGACTCTTCAAGTCCAAGACATAATAAAAAGATGATGGCTATGATTATAAAAAGCATGCAGGTTTGGGCATAAGCTGTACAGAGCACCGAGTTCCCAAGGAGGATTGGGTTACAGAGCTCTTGCAGGGGCTTCCTTCTGCATGCCACAGAAGATGGATGTGAAAAGAAAACAGATTTTGTGATGCCAGGAGTCCTTTAGCCTATGAATGGTAAAGAGTGTTTGCAAAGGTAGATAGATAAAGTCTAGGCAAAGCGAGACGTGATACTTCCCTTTGGCACTGCAGTGATACAACACAAAAGTGACAAGTAAGCACGTCTCTGTGCATGCTGCATTTGCATAAAAATAAAAGTTGTTCAGACCTGTGGGTGTTTCCTTTTTAAAAATGTGCTATATAATGTGGCATAAGATTATGTGTGATGCACATTTACTTTTATAATCCCATATGTTCCGGTAAAACTCTGTATTTTGAAGTAAGATTTTATTACAGTAGAACCTCGTTAATTCTCGCTAATGACTGGGAGACCCTTTGCAAATTACTGAATTTTGTATACAATCAAATGCCATTTAATGTATTGTGCTGCTAGATGTTCTTCTACATCCTGAGGAAGACGAGCTGCGGAGAACCCTGCCGTTTGTGCCTCAGCTATATTCACTCTGGAGAAGGGGGGTACAAAGTCATTGCAGTGGGTTTAGCTCCAGGTGTTTGTTAAAGATGTTCACGTGGGGCTAGCTCTGGAGAGGATGGAGCCCTGAATGAAAGGAAAGAACAGATGGGGACCTGACAATGCGTAGATTAGCATTATTTACTGTTTCATCCTTTCTGGCTTGGGGTCATGGAGGGATCACAATCTGAATTTTTCTGGAGAGCACAGGTATCATTATCCTCCTAGATATCAATACAGCCATTTCAAAATCAGTAGGGCCACCAACCTAAATAGAGGCAAGACCTAATCTTCCAGTATAGAGCATGCCACAGTTTTTCCTGAGAAACTGCAGCCTAAAAGGAGACAACAGTGTTCACATTTACTTAGGTATACCACACAAGTGTGCATCAAATGTAGGCAAGACTTAGAGTGTTCAGAGGAGCTTTTTGCATGTATGAATATACTCCTGGACATAACTTCCAGATGAGTGCTCATTGTCTGGTATGAAATTGTAGGCTACCTGCTTGCATCTCTTTCACCTGCCGTATTACGTAGTAATAATAGCAACTCAACAATTAAGATAATAGAATCTAGCTCTTCATTAGACACTGGTTTTTCAACCTAATCTGATTAATGCTGCCTCAAAGAAATCAGCCCTCCTGACTCACTCCTTGTCTCTCCCAGGGTAGAGATTTTTCAGACATATTGTAATTGAAAGTAAACCCCCTAATTTTTTTTACTATGATTGGGTATGAAGAGGCGAAATGAGGAAATCTGGGGAAGTAGGGGGGTCTATAGATGTGTACAGATGGAGGCAAACTTGGGTTTATAAACGGGGGAAATGGCAAAATTTGTGGGAATGTCTAGGAACGGGCCTACAACTATTGGAAGGTCAGGTGAACCCCCAAGAAGCATTGCAGAGGTCATGAAGAGATGAAACTCACGCAGAGACACAGAGAAGACTGAAGCAAGGAGATAGACAGCAGCAATATCATGGTGCATCCATGGACAGAATGGAAAGGAGGAGGGAGATGGGAGGCATGAAGGTGAAGAGTTACGAAAGGGGAAGACAGGCATGGACGTGGGCTTGTGTGAGAGGGGTACATGGCATGACCAGATTATCAGAGAGAAATGAAGTGCTGGCGTAGGCAGGAGAGAAATAGAAGTGAGAGGAAGAGAAGGAAGATGATATGGCAATGGGGAACTGGAGCATACTCCTAACTGTTCATTCGCAGGGTTCTTTAGCACTTGTCACGTTTTGAAGACATATATTTTATAGCCAAAGTGTAATTTATAGTAGGGCAGGGAAGACTGTTAGCCAGTTTCCTCTCAAGGACTACTTTCAGCTAAACTTCTACTAGCCAATCGTTTGGTTAACAGTTCTCAGACACCAAATCTTCCTCCTCTGCAGATCTATTACATCCGTCATAATCCAAGTACTTTGGCATCGTGAGAATTGCGAACGAAACGAAAAAACCCATCATGGTCTGGCACCTGAATCTTCTGTCCTGACACTGGCTACAGCAGGACCCTGGTATTTACAAGGAGCAAAAGCCCCTTCAGCCCACCCTTTTTCTACTTTGTTTCCCTCATCATGTTTGGTTTTTTACCCACTTCTGTGGAACTTGCACAGGAATCCTCTTTCTGGTGCTTGGTGGCTGTCTAAGAACAAATCACACATGAAGTCACACAGCTTCTGTTCAAGCCTGGAAAGCATTTTTCAAGCCACAAAGAAATTACTTCCTATACAATTGCTCCCATACAAATCAGTAGGAGAAGAGTGAGTGGGAGACCCTGTGGGAGAAGGATGGCAGCGTAGAGGAGCTAGATGAAAGGCACTGGATTGCCCTAATTTCCTGGCATGTAAGAAGGTAATTCACTTTGATAGCACATCACCACTGGTGGCTTTCCAACAGAGGGGAAAGACTTGCTAGTTGAGGAAGTAAGTAATGTCACATGAAACATACATAATTTGCACAGAGAGAAAATGTAAGACCACTAGAGTTATTGTTTTGCTAACAATGATTCATGACAATGACACTTTGGAGAGTGCGGGCCTGGGTTAGAAGCTACGAATAAAATGTATTTCTGCTTCAGGGATGTGTTCTTGTACGTGTTTTCTCGCAAACTTTAAGGAAGCTGTTGCAAACTAATCCTGTTTAGCAATTATGATTTACTTCAATTGGCTCCACTCTTCATACTGTTTAAACTCAGATTTAAAGAATAATATCCACCTTGTTGCTTAACATAAACCCTGTTAAAATAACACATTTAAAATGACATTCTTGGCATTATGGAACAATCAAAGGGGAAGACAAAAGCTTACCATAGTTTTATATATATATATATATTTATATATAGATATATTTCTCAGGAAAAAAAATCCAAACCTGTGAGATCTTTTAATGAAGACATCAAAGAATACATCTCTCTTAGCTGAAAAGAAGAATGTCTCCTGACAAAAGCCAATTAAGGAGTGAATACTTTTTTTTTTATTTAGACTTGAAAACTGTATACTCTTGAAAAATGTGAAAAAAATCTTACCACTCCGTTCACCCAATCCAATGTTCTTTTAGGGCTGTGAAGTAGCTAAAGAAACATAAAGATATATGATGCATGGAAGCTTGATACTTCATGAAAGAAACATAAAGACTGTGATTTTGCTGTTACCTAAGGCATGATATTGAAATATGTATTCTGGAAGGGCTCTTTCTCAGCTTGCCTAGAGATTCTGGAACAAATTCTACTCCTGTTTACACCTCTGTAAATCTGGATTTACTAAATGACAGGTGGTAGCATTATCCCAAGCGTGTGCACTCCTAACTGAGAGTGGGACTTTGCCCTACATTAAAAGCAAACTAATAGTAGCTATCCCATGAGATACCCTTGTTTTGTGCATTCCTCGTCCTTTACTTGAGGCTGTCAACCTACATGCTATCAACTTCCTTTTTAAAAATCAGTGTGAGAAGTCTTTCAGCCTGGGATAGCAAATAGCCTCTGTAGGAGGCCCTGAAAGGCTGTACTGCTCTGATCTTTTTCCTCTTTTACGGTAGGGTATGAATGCATTTGGACTTGCTTATCTGATGGTTGTATAGCACATAAATCCCAGTGGCGGAGGGGGTCCTGGGAGGGGCTCTGAAGCAATTTATGCTGCCCTATATATGCTGCCTTAGGACTGGCTAGGGTTTAGTAAGCCAGGCAGGTGTTGCCCATGTTTTAGATAAATATAACAAAACATGTTGAAGAAGTTAGAAAACATCAGATATATTTTTAAAATGTTTGCCTGTCTATGCATGGGATGGCTCGATGTTTAAAAATTAGCAGTGAGGAGACATACAAGTGCATGCACAGAACAGAATGAATTGTAAAATGTGTGTAACAAGTGTGTAAAGTGACTACTGAAGGATGAGTGTGATTGTGGAAAAAGCCAAGGGAGTACAAAACATTCTGACCTGCACAGGACTTCATCCAGATGAAAGCAGCAGAAACTTGTACTGTCAAAGTTGATTGTCCTTCAAGTCCTGCATCTTGCCTCCATTCCTGCGCACTCACCTGGGGAAGCAGGAACAGAGGGCTTTCCCCACACAGAGCCCAGACGCTTCTTCCACCTGCTTCAGATTATGCATTTAAGGACAGTGTTTATTGTCAACACTTGCACCTGAAATATCAACATGTACATGAGAAATTTGGTTGAACTGTTTAAGTCATGCCATTACTGCTCTGTGTAAATATTTGCACAATCAGGACCACAGATTCTAATTTCCTTTGAGCAAATACCATCTTGTACTATAGCTAGCATATGGGGTGCTTTAACTTTGATAATATAACAGCACAAAATAATCAAAAGGAAGTAGTAAAAGTTGAATAAAATGTAGAAGGAATCAGAGGAGGTCTGCTATATGCTAAACCAACTGTCTTTATATTGGTACAAGAAATAGGTAGATGAAGAATTTAGAGAGAACTTAGAAACAAGGCATAACTCACCATATTGTGCAAAGCAGAATAAGGAAAATCGTTATTGTCTTGGAATCCTGTAGGTATGGCAGGTGTGATTAGAAGGCCTGCATGGTATTACTGGAAATAATACTTTTAAAAGGTTATTCTGAGAGAGAGTAACTGATGCAAGACATTTTATACCACAGGATGGTAACTGTCTTTAAATTTTATGCTTTCTAGGCTTTAAATAAAGTCTTAAACTTTACAGCCTACATTTAACTTGGAGTTCTGATGAAAACAATGGATTACGTTTCTTAGGAGTTGCAACAAACTTTTAATTTATAACATGACAGTGAAAAATAGGTTGTGTCAGCATAAGAATATTCTTTCCCCTGACAAGATAAAACTGTGGCTCATCAGAATCATGTGGATATTGATCCTGAAATTTGATTTATTATTTATTTATTCTGAAAGTCTAGATTTAGGATTGGAACACAGGATATTTAGTATACTATAACCTGAAAATATTAGGTGTCACTTGCATTTAACTGGAGCAGACTAGTCAAGATTTAAGAAAAAAATTAATTTGCCTGTGCTGTTGGAGGAAATGAGAGTGTGTAGCGAATAGGTAGGGTCCCATCATGAAGAAATTGCATGGTAAATAGAGCTTTATTGTGTACCGCAAAGAGAGAAGTTGAAGACTTTTATCATTCAGAGTCATTCTGGAAAATGGATGGTAAAAACTTCAAAGTCAAGTGCTTATTGATGTTTTTTCTTATAAAAATAGTACACGCACTTAGCGTTTGTATTATGTGCATTCTTTAGCATGAGTGGGTAGCTGTGTTAGTCAGCAGGACAAACTAAATAATAAAGTTACTGATACATTTTTATAGACAAATCAAAACAAATACCTGGGCTTTCAGAATCACTCAGGATGCCTCTGTACAATAGGAGCAGCCACAGAAGCCTGAGTGGTTCCAAATGTTTTGTCTACAGAATATTACTTATAACAGCAGTGGAGCCAGATTCCTATTGTGCAACACTAGATCAAGCTGAAACACCTCTCAATTAATTGTGCATTTATTAAACACTGTGATTTCTGAGAAAAAATGTGATTCGTAGGGGGAGTTCATACGTCGGTTTTTATCCTTCAGCAAGAGCCAACAAGCAATTCAATATGGCACATAATTTTAAAACTGAGAATAAATGCATAGGCTTAAGCAAAGAACGGCTTCATGGTTATGCTACTTTGCCTGATTTGAGCACCTATTCAAACAGCCAGAACTCCATATCTGTTTCCATATCTATTCAGAGGAGGAAGTTAGGTGATCTTTGAAGGGTGATTCAGAGAGCCTGAATAATGCTTTAAGGAGGCACCTGGAGCCAGCCAGAAAGAAGTGCAGGCATGGAGATACTGCTGGACTTTAATCTGAGGATTACTGACCTCAAGTCTGTGGTCTACAGGACTACTTCTGCCCCAAGGCAGCACCCCTAGGTCTCCACATACAGTCTGAGAAAAAAGGGTCAATGTTATACTCCTGTCTGCCTGGCCTATGGGACAAGCTGCATTTTTGTCCTTACAGATGGGAGAATAAAGATAGTTTGCTTATGGAGAATGAACCTGAATTGCTTACAGTAACTTCTGGGGAGCAGAGGAAGGGATGCAGCCCCTAGAAACCTGGAAGAATCACTTTATACCAGAGTGACATGAAAAGACTGATGTGTTCAAAGTGATATAACACAATAAAATTTATTTAGGGTTTTTGAATGTATCATTGTTAAGTCAAATTTGATCAATTTTAATAGAAATTGTATTTTAGATTAGAGTCTTCAGGGCAGCCATCATCACACCTCTTTAATTCTCATAACCTATACATTTTTACTGCATGGATAAAGATGCTTTGAAACTAATACAGTGTCATTGAATCCAATATATCTGTAGTGGAACCAATCCATGCATACTCAAGTCACTAAATTTTTATGGAAATGAATAGATTTCCTTTCAAGGCATAATATTTTCACTTACACCAGTAGCTTTGCATTGAAACCAATGCTTTGTTTTCCAAACCCAACATATTTCCGTCCAGGTTCATCTACATATTGCTTGAATTTTTTTTCTTTTTTTTTTTTCTTTTTCATAATTAAACCCATTGAACTAAACACAGTATTGGATGTCTAATGAAACCAACACATTTTCATAGGGACTACTTAGAGTGAGTTTAAGCCAGTGAATAGAATACACTGTGCTTCTCAGCGTGATTTCATAAAATGAACCCTGTGAAATGGAACATGCTTTTACAGACAATCTGCCTCAGGACTATAAGCCCATATTTTCCCATAAGTTGAATTTGAGGCCTTAAGTTTTTCTGCTCTTTTAGATGATTTTGCTGTTCTGTAGCTAGGCAGGCTACAAGGAGGATAAGGAAGGGCTGGGGAGAGTGGAGGAATTCTGGGTGAATGGTGACTGAATGTTAGGGCATTCTAAGAAGAAAAGAGAGCAGTCATGACCAGTGTGCTGCAGTGATGTTTGACCAGTTTAGCAGACCCTTGGGACTCTGCTAGCTGGTGTATTTTAGGAAAGTCTCTAGGTTATGCTGGATGTGGTGGGGTTGGCTATCACACTGCAGTCTCTCCAGCACTCATCTCTACCATCTTGCAGAGCTGTACCCAAACCACACAAGTTTTAGGTGGTAGCTGTGATCACTTCCATGACACATCGGGGGAATTCTGGGGCAAGTCCATAGTAACTCTACTTTCCTTGGGTTATTCTAGAGTTAAGCAGTGTAACTGATCAGTTTGACTCAAGAAGTTGCCACGCACTGTAAATAAATGTACTGTGGAGTGACAATGATTTATTTAATTTGGTGCAAAAATAGATATTTTCCTCACAGTAGAATAGAAAACAGCCACAATTTTGTTGTAGAGGTTTCATTGTTTTGCCAAAGGTCGGATGTAATTTCTGTAGCTCTCAATGGTGTTAGTAGGTTTCTGAGTCTGCTTATGAGGAAAAGAAATCTAGGAAAAAAGGAGAAGGCTGTATACAGAATTGTGTGCTCTTAAGAAAAGTGCTGATGGAGCTGTGGAAACGAGGCCTCTAAGTTTCTAAGAAGCAAAAACTTTGGCATTTTGTGAACAATAGAGGTGTTCACAGCAGTTTCTTCCAAACTGTATGGCACTTTTCAGCTAGGATTGTGTGCAGTTTATGTCAAAACATTTCAGTGAAGAAATACAAATACAGACTAATGTTTGACTTCTTTTGTTGTGTTGAACCGGAGCCAGAGAAAGTATTTATATATAAATCCACTTGTGAAATGCATAACCCTCTCAATGTGACTTATATGTCTGAGACTTACAGAGAATTCAAGCTGATTGACAGAAAATACCGCTCTTATGGTGTCAGAATGTATTATCATGCTTATACAGAAATACAGGCCCCCCCTTTTTTCACCAATGTACGTGTTCATTGTCATTATGTTCTGGTATACTGGAGACGTCCAGGTACTGAAATACCCAATTTGCTAGGACCTAAAGCTACCACAAAAATATATTAGACAACCAGATGGATAATTCAGCTTGTTGGTTTGAAAAAGTGTGCATTAAATCTTCTGTATTTGAAGCCTGATCTAAAAAAAATTGATTCTGTGGGGTCAAAACTGCCAGTCAGTGAAGGAAAGAAAAATAAGAACTGAGACAATTAAGAAAGCTTTCCATGCTTGTGCTACAGTTAGTTAGGTAGTTGCTCTTCCTTTTTTCCCTGTCTACCCGCACTAGGCTCATGCACATCAAGCAACTGACAGTTAGTGCAGCCTGCAGATAGATCATGAGCAGATTACACACATCTTTATGTATCTGGCACACAGGTGCTCTCTGCTTTTGCCAAATAGTTTAGATTAAAGCAAATCAATTTTGTGTAATGGGTCCTATATGACAATGCCCATGTCATTCAATTGCTCCCATTACATAATTTCTTTTTCCTCCCCTCATCCCAGGGAATGCTCTTTAGACCACTTGCAGTACTTATATTTTCCCTTTGATCTTGTACCACTGTCTTATTCCCCTCTGTTCTGCTCAGGTATGACACTGCCGTGTACCTTTTCCTATTTGTTAAAGACTACTAAGATCTTGCACACTGAAGGATTGTTATGTGAATGAAGAGGAGGAAGAGACAGTTGGCTCTTGATAATTTTAGTATCATGACCATTTTTATCAAGTGGGTGGCCCGCACTGGCACTCAAAAATGTTCTCCCCGTGACAGAGTGGAAAAGTGTGTCAGTTCTTGTGAACGGGCAGCACCTTGAAGAGTAGATGGAGACAAGTGTCACTTCAGAGGAGAAGTGCAGAAAAAGAGCTGCTTGTAGAAGCAACCTGAGCGCTGTGTTGCATGTGCAGCTTCACACTGGGGGTATGGTACAGAGGAGAAAGGACAAGAGCATCAGTGCCCCTGTTTCTGGCCCAGGGTCTGTGGCAAGAAAAGGAGAGAAAAGGGAGGAATAAAGCCATGGAAGGACTTCAATGGAAGTATAGGATAGGTCAGCTTGATATAGTAGATTTTTGTATTCTTAATTGTATAAAACAGTAACTTACAGAGGGATTTAGCTGCCATCAGCAGCTACATCTGTAGATAAAATCCATCACTCTTCTCCCAACCAAACTCTTAGAGTTGGCTCTTAGAGTTTCCCTGTAACTTGCTTTTCACACAGTGTAGCACTGCTTTTACACCTGGTGTTGGGACTGGTTGAGATGGAGCTCATCTTCCCATGGCAGGCCTCACCGTGCTGTGCTCTGCACTGGTAGCTAGAAAGGTGTTGATAACACACCAGTGCTTTGGCTACTGCTGAGCAGCACTGGCACAGCATCAACACTGTCTGTCTAATGCTCCCCCCTCCATCAAGGGGCTGGGAGTGGGCAAGATACTGGGAGGGCACACAATTAGGCCAGCTGACCTAAATTAACCGAAGGGATATTCCATACCATATGATGTCAGTTCAGATATAAAAGCTACGGGAAGGAGGAAGAACTGGGGGCATTTGTTATTTTGAAATGTTTACCTTCCAGAGCAACCGCTCTGCCTGCTGAAGCCCTGCCTCCCAGAAAATGGCTGAATATTGCTCGCCAGTGGGAAGTAGACATTAATTTTTTCCCTTTTGCTAATGTATGTGGAAAATTTTGGTTTGATGATTTTTTTCCCCTTTCTTTACTAAACTGCCTTATCTCCACCTACCAGTTGTTTTCCACCTTATTTTCTCTTTCCTGTCCTTCTGGGAAGGGGAGGGATAGAGTGGCTTGGTGGGCACCTGGCATCCAGCCAAGGTCACTACACACCTCCACAGGTCTTATACATCACCATGTGAATTGACTACATTCCTAAACCAGGGCGTGATCCCCTTGATAGTTTTGCTATCACTTATTCTGATATTGTGGAGCAGAGTTTGGGGTGGCTGCTATGAAGCAGCAGTGGATCAGCTGCTGCAACCCTTTCGACTGTAACATTTTTCTTAGTAACTCAATGGGGTAATGAATAACTAAGGTGTTATTTCATTTCAGTCAGTGTTTTTATTGTGATGCTGTTCTTGCAGGTTTTATGCTTCCCACACACATAGATAGTGATCCCATTTACATGACAGGACCAACTTATAATAGAAAAACTAAAATCAAGTTTCACATCTTAGCAGGAATTAATACTTCCATAAGATAATGCTGATAGAGGAAGAGTAATGAAATTTGTATCAATCATATTCTCTGCCTAGAATAAAGAGTCAACTTAGAATGATGTACCCTTTCTGTGAATGACCTATGAACATTTGAAGAACAAGGGTACCCCTCTCACCTGAGGCATTCGCTTGAGAGACAAAGCGTGTAGGAAGCTCCGGGAAATTACACAAAGCTTATGGAGGAAGTTAGGCTGGAGACAGTGGTCCAATCTTATTCTTACAATCTTTCCAACAGATGTTGCTATTACACTGGTCTTTGTCCCCTAAAACTCAAAAATCAGAGAAGGAATGATGCATTTTGCCAGAAAGTTTCTTGTTCTTCTCCTGGGATGGCAAGAGGTCACATGAGGTCATATTCACCATACTGAATAAAAAGCTGTACTCTAATGCTTGATGATTCCAGCCAAGAACTAAGAGAGAAAAATGATGAGAAAGTACCTGTTATGCTGAAATTCAAAATATGCCAGCTCTGAATCCTACTCAGGAAGGTAGAGATTTTTTTTTTGGTCTTCTAAAATGGATACATTTCATATTCAAGTCTCAGTCACATTTACATTTGGTGAGTAATTTTTCCCATATGCAACTAGGGGAAGAAGGGTGAAGGTATCCAGATTTAAATGAAAGAGTATTACATAGGAAGCTAATTTACAAACCAGAAGCTTTATGAGAAGTAGGATAACTAACTGCTCTCGCAATAGAAGGAGAAATGGAAGAACAATAATGACTGTTCACTGACAGTTTGAGAAACGATAAGAGCTACTAGCAGCAGTACATACACTTCCATTCTCATCCAAGGGAAGTGTTATCTAAAATGAACTAGAGCAACTGTAACTGATAATAATGATTTTTATCATAGCCATGACCGCTATGAACCTGGTCAATGGGATAAGAGCAAAACAAGTGGAAGATGAAGCATATAAATAACATGTAAAAGCAGGACAATAAGCATCACTTGAGAGAATACTGTCTTCCCTCAGTCATGCTCAAAGGTCATTTGAGAGTGCAGCTTTTTATGTGGGTGGATTCAAAAATAACATCCAAAGCTCTTCAAACCACCTATTGAGCAGGGACAAGGGGACAGAGGAAAGGCCGCCCTGGACAGATTAACCTTCATCTCATCTGGAGTCCACTTTCTGGGCCAAGCAGATGGATGAAGTAGAAGAGAAAATATTAAAAAAACCCTCATTGCTCTAACTAATGATGCTTTAATGTGAGATAAAATACCTTTCCCTTTCAAGAACTGATCTGTTCTCACTCTTGAGCAGATACTCTGGAATCTGCAGGGCAGTCAGGAAGTAGGCATGGTCTCATATATCTTTCCTGAATGTGGGCTTGCACAGAAATAAACCAAAACAACTGTCAAATATTAAGCCTCTAAACTGAGTCCTAAATACTCGAATGAAAAAAGTAAAGCTGAAATTCTTTATCTGGCATTGCTGGAATCCATATTTACAAATTATTTACTTAACTATACTCTATCTGATCAACTCAAATGTAGTCACTCTTGGTATATCAAAATCTGTTTATGCTTTACCAGAGAGCAGATTAACTTTGCAGATGATAATAGCTACAGAACGGCAGGATTTAGACTAGGGAAACTGCCTCATCCTTAACTATAGAGGCACAAATGGCTTACTTCATATCCCAGGGGAATGTGATACAAATCTACAAACAGACAAAACACAAGAAATATTATTTAGACACATGACACTGCCACTGTGAACATAATTACTGGATTTCTTGCACAGATTTTTTTTCCTTCCCATCACCTCCCTTCAAAAACGTGTGTTGTGAACTGCCATGTTCTGCAGCTCCGTTTTACACACAGGTGGCACTTCGATAAGGTCATACACGTTCACGCCCCGCCGAGAAAGTACTGACAACCCTTTGCTTGTTCCCTGCTATATCGTCACTGACACGGTATAAATCAAGCACAGTACAACCACTCTTGTGGGCGCTGTCCCATAATAAAAGTGGGACATTCCTCTGGGAAGGGGAGAGTGGAAGTGAAACATATGCTTGCGGAGGCAGGAGCTGGACCTTAACAATTTTAAAAAACCCAGTATTTCCACCATGGCTATTTAAAATCTTCGTCCTCCCTTTATGTATTTTTAAGTGCATACTCATGTAAATACATCTGATCATGTGGCAAATGTCATACTCTATGAGGAGGAAATATGATGGCTTTGCCTGAGGGAAAGATCAGCCTTTCCACCGTGGCCAGGCCATTCCTGGGCTGTCAGGTAATGTCCCATGGCTAAGGGCGGTTGTCCTGTCACACCAAAGTCAACGTACCGGCTATGAAAAGTGAAGTAATCTTGTACCCACTGGTATACCTTCATTTGGGAGGAAGTAATATGAAATTCCCACACTTTCTGAATGATTTGCCATGTGCAGAATTATACTCACAGTGGAAGGCAACTTTGACAACAAGGAATATTTTTGTTAATAATCTTAATTCACCCATCCAGTAATGAGGTACACAAGAAGAGTTAGCTACACATACAGTGTTTTCTAAAACTATTTCATGAAAGAAAATGTAAACAAAGTGAATTAACAGAATATATTTTTTTCTAAAGAGTAATTTTCTAATTTTTCCGTTGTGCAGCAGCTGCTGTTGCCATGCTGTCATTGCTGTTGCTATGTATTTTTGAGTGTGCCAAGATGTAATTGGCTACTTCAGCATATATAAACTATTGGTAGAGATGTTTCTATGGAAAATCACATCTTTTTTTGATTGGTTCATGCTGAAAGTAGATGTGCTTAGCTATCATCTCAATTTAAATTGAGACCAACAGGTTTTAAGTCTCATAATGCAATGAAGCCACATGCTATTCATCATGGTGGAACTGAATTGAGGCAAGAACTTTTATGTTGACATTATGATAGAATATGAGTGAGATTGCATCTCCATGGTCTCCAAATGTTTCTATAGTCTTTAGCAAGCTTTTTGATTCACTGTGAATTGTATTTGCTCTGAAAATATGGCTGTTTCCTGGTCTTGCCTAACATAACTTGCAGGCTAGTAAGTCAAAACTAATTTCAGACTAGTTATGTATTTTGCCCGAGGACCTTTTATAAAGAATTATTGACTTGTGCAATGCAGCTATGTATCCGAAAGTCCTTTGAAAAGTTTGACAAATACCTATGGAAATAGTGTCAAACACATCAGGTTAGAGGTTTGTGAACCCAGACAATTTTGTGCACGTGATGAGATTTTGGGAGAATGAAGGACTTGTCATTTCAGCTGGGGAAGGATTTAGCTATCTGCTTTGGACATGCCATATGACCTTGATCTACAAAATAGAGATGTACATCTGGGCTAAAAAGCCCTGGGGTTGGTGAGAGATACCATGTAGTAAGTATCAATTTCCAATTCATACCACTAAGTTTTCCTGCAGTCAAGATGATCAAATCTGTCTCAAAAACATTATTCATATTTATGCTAATAATCGTTTTATAACTAAAGTTGACTTAGGTTACTTGAAAACCTGCTACAGCCCAAATATAGACAGAACATAAGGTGAGGCCTAATGCGAGGTACACAAATACATGACTGCAAACACTATTGGATTAATTTTTTGAAAACAAGTGACATGTTGTGCAACCTTGGTTTCATAATTCTGTCTTACTTAAATACTTTCTCATTGTGGAAGTTAAAATAAAATTTGGGGGTTTTTGGACACTCTGAGGTTATAGAAATGTATTTCCAGAGGGAAATCTGCAAGTCCTCCCCTGTAGGAGGTGGCTGAAGTGTTATTTAGACTTAAATGAAATGAGACATGATTGAAGGGTTGTTAAGAAGGGACTAAACAGTGTTGGGTTACATCACAGAGAAAATGAATTATCATCTGCTTGGTCCATAATATGTCTTTAACCATTACCTATGCAGGTACACTTTCTTACATCTTGTGCATCTCAGAATCTCCTAATTAATTAGTAAGTCAGACTGTTCCCTTTTATTATTCCTAAAACTCCTTTTCTTTGACTACTGCTCTGATTCTTGTTCTATTACATCAAAGATCATTCTTTTTATTGGAACTTTTCCTTTCTTTTTCTTTTTTTTCCTTTTCCTCTGTCTTTGTCAGACCAATTATCCAACTCAGTGTTTGCAAGCACAAACCTAAAGCTTTGGAGATAATTTGTCTTTCTTTTTTTCCTCTTTCAGTCATGGGAAGATCATACTATCTGCCTGAGAAGAATTTAATTTCTCTCATCTGTGAGAACTACAGTTGGAAAGAAATTGTGTAAAGAAATTATGAGTAGTTTATGTTATTTAGTATTGACAAAGTATTGAAATTTACTAGTGGTAACATATGTCAGTCTCTAAAAAGGCAACATTTTTTTAAGAAGAAGATTTATATATTTAGGTCACAAACCTGCCATTTTAAATATTTGCTCTTCCCTAAATCTTAATTGTGAGCAATAAAAATGTTATGATAGTGTAAATTTTAAAAAGTCAGAATAAGTTTTTGCAGTGGTGTGAACTGCAAATAGTCTTTTAGAACATAACATTTTAATTTAGATTTTTCATTTAAAAGATATTACGCTGGTATTATGACGCACCCGTGGAACATGATGCGTGGAAATGCTGTCCATGAGCGCGCGCGCACACACACACACACACACACACACACACGTACATTGTTGCAGGACATATGTGCTTTACTTTCTGGGGCATCCTGGCACCTTAGGCATAGTCTTAGAAGTGATTTGAAGTCCCTGCAGACTCTGGAGGAGTGTCACAATGACATAATGCCACGGGTATGTGTGCAATGCCCCTGCAAAGCATCAATTTACCTGCTGCATTCTCCCCCAATCATTTCCAGCTGAAAGCTGGTGAGTGCCATTACTGCTACCGCTTGCAAGCAGCAACAATTTAATGGAGATGATTCCCTTTAAGAGGTCTCTGCTGAGTTTTTGGTTGTCAGGGAAGATGATAGTCTCATCCCTCCGGTTAGATAAAATTAAGACTCCTTCTGAATATCTCATTATTGATCAAGTGGCACTTGGAGTCAGCTGGTTATATTCCTTTTCTGAGAGGCTAACAGCTTTCCAGAGGGGCTTCTAAGATTATGGAGAAGCTCTGGCCTGTATGGTGTTTTCTGCAAGTCCTTTCCACTGGTCAAATCTCAGATTTAAAAAAAAAATAAAGACTGACTCTAAACACTGCAAAGAAAAAATTCCTGGCATTTTGAAACAGCGGAAATTAAAAGTGTTCTGGACTGATTTGGTCACATCAGCAAAGCATTCACCAAATTTGGATGACAGACTGCAGCAGTAAGTGAAACCAGAATTTGGCCCTCAGGCTGAACCTTATTTCCTTGACACCCATGGAGGGGGTGGATGGATTAATGGGTGAGAGTAGCAATACAGCTATGCCCCTTCCTCTCCCTTCTTCATCCAAAAGGAGTGGATGTGCCTTTGTTCAGGTCATGGTATGGTTTATGTACTAATGTTCTCATTCTAGCATGGCCCAGAAATACCTTGTTTCTAGGACTACAGGCTGAGTACATCATAGTGTCTATACTTCAGCTTGCCTAATTGTTTCTCACAGAACAGGTCACTTGCAATTGCTATAATTTTCCTCTCTGTTTCAAGCAGAAACTGCATTCACTGTCAGTCACAGATCTGTTTCCTTTTTTTTCCCCCTGAAAATTTAATAAGAAATGTAAGGTCATTTACAGAGAAAATAAGTGAAAAATACAGTTTTCTTTGCTAAGAAAATATCATTGCAGGCTAAGGCTTTGTGCTGATCCTTGGAGTTAAGCATGCATATTTCTAATTCAAGAGTGTGAATGCTGCTTAGGTACAGGAGTGTGTAATTTGCTGTAAATCTTGGCCTGTGCATTTTTCTTAAACTGGTACTTTATTATTTGGAGCTAGTCCATTTGTCTAAGTCCCTCTCATATTCCTTTTGAACATACCCATATGGAAAAATAAGCTTTTTTTTTTCTTTAAGGCAATGGCTTGGGTTTTTTTGTTTGTTTCTAGATCATATCCAAATGAAGTAATTGTGACTACTTGGTGTTCCTGCTTGAGCTTCTAATTTATGTGTATTGTTTTGGAGTTGATTCATTCCCTTAATAAGGAGAAAGACGGAGTTACATGGGGACAGTACAGGGAAGTATCCTGAAAGAGAGCTGCTGAGGTCAGTGGTTCCCAGTGACTCCCTGCACATTCCTCCTCTACAAAATCTCCATTTGCTGGTATGTGAATATATGAGTCGATACTTGAGTTTGCCTGTATCCAGACAAAAAAAGCTCTCTGTAATCTGCATCTGAAAGTTAAAAAACCTTTGCCCAGGGACTTGGACTGGACAGGTCTCATGATGAGGTCCTCAACACTAAAGTGAATGCTGCAGAAAATATTATTTTATGGGTACTCACTCCAACTTGATCTCAGTTATGGAGTGTTCATAGTTGACAGTAATCCTCTGCTTACCACCCCTCCTATAAATCTCCTGCCTGGCTTGTGTGAGACACAACAATCCACCAGCAAAGGCACGAGGGACTGGGAACCTCTAGGGCTTCTGACACGTGGGATAAAATGGCAAACACAACTTGGTTTTGGAGCAGTCACCATGGTGTTTAGCATGGCAGAAGGACCATTTGCCTCAAGGTGGGGTACATTGAGATCCTTTGGGAGTCAAAAACTTACAATCACTTTCTTCAATATCTCCTGCTGGGCATCAGAGATTCTTCTCTCTGGGGTTTAGATAAAGCCTGTGAAGAAGGTATTTAGAGCTACGATGGCCCTATTTTATATACTCATTCTAGATTTAAAAAAGTAGATATATAAATGCTCCTGACTTCATTGAGGAGACTCAGATGTATTTCCCCAAGCATGGAGGAAGGACACGGAGATGGATCTGACTTCATATGCCCCAATGTATTTCCTCTGTCTTTTACTGCAGTAGAAGGGCAGTGAACTGCAAATGCAAGGGCTAGAATTTTTTTCTTGTTTGTTTATAATAGTAGACGTCAGATCTTGAGTTTTGGTTCTCTTGAATTTCTTGGCCTTTTTCATGTTAAACAATTCCTTGTGTGGTCATTCCATAGTATTATAGTGGTTACATATCAGTCTACGAAGGCTGATGCTTCAATAAGCCAACCTCAGAAGGTCATGGTAAGAAAAAGCACAGCAGGTGTTTCTGAATTGCAGATGACCTTTGGGTCAGGCCCTTTGCTTTAGTTAGGAGCATTGCTCTCTTGCTTTTGCTAATGGTGTGTATCACTGCAGACCTGGATGCTGCAAGTCCCATTTTTCCTGCTTTTCAGTTTATCGTTCTTTTCTATCATTGCATTACACAGTATAACTTAAAGATTAGTGTCGTGTGAATGACTGTAATTGTTGCACTAAGCAGTAACTTTTGGGGTGTGTGGGGAGTGGATTTTAGCAACGATAATTTCCTTGACAGTGAGAAATCTGAATATAGTACAACTTTGGGAAAGCATATACTGACGGCAGCACATAGCACGGTGCAGACAAGACAGAAATAAAGCATGCTGGGGTTTAGTTACCTGGCCCATGCATGGTTTTAGTCTCACTTTTTAATCTCTACAAGGATTCCTGCTACACCAATGTTGGAAATGCTGGAAATTACTTCCCAGAAGATCAGAAATGGTCATCAATGCTCACAAGAAAAAGTGAGAAAACCATTTTTTTGATAACTCTAATGTGATTTGAGTGTGAATATGGAGCTTTTCTGAGCAGTGGGATTTCCCTGCTCACACTCCAGGGACCCAAAAACCAGACCCCTGAAAGTTTTGAACTGGGTGACGAAACACTTCCCTAGTTGAAGTTCTTCGGGTTCAAGTAGATTCAGGACTGACAGAAGTTTTCTCTCTGCATCTCTATTTCAACTACTACCTCTGTGACAGCATAAGATAACTCAATTAATATAAAAAGATAAGAGTATATTAGAGTCCTGTGAGAAAAAAGTTCCTAGATTGAGTCCCTAGTGCATAGCAGGATAATGGTAAGATAAAGCCCTAGTTAATTATATTGAAGAGTCAGAAAGAAGCTCACAACTAATTGTGCTGTAGTTAAAAGTATTTCTTTTTCTAAATGAACACTTAGTACTGATTGTGCTCCTGTTATTTTATCAGAGGATCAGGATTACAAGGTCTATATGTAGATCCGTCCTCAAATAAACACCACTTTGGAAAACTGCAGGTGTTCTGTTTGTGCTGTGGATGACAGTGTTAATGTAACAATGATGTGGGGAAGTCTTGGTCTAGTATCTTGTTTTATGAGACACTGTTAGTGCTAGAGGTAGCAGGACCTTTAGAAGTGCTGGACAAGTGCCTGACTGTATTCTTGTATGCATGCACCTGTGCTACTTCTCTTATTTCTTTGCATCTTGTCACATCTCATCTCTGAGACAAATCCTGTTCTGAACACATGCATTGTATCCGGCCTACAATGAGTAAGACTTCAGCCCTGAGACAGGGGAAAAGAGATGTTTTTCCACTGACTGTCACAGAAATCAAACCACGCACATCTATCTGCAGGAGATCAAAAATCCACTGTATTTGCACAGAGACGACCACGTGTGTTTTCCCCTCCCTCCCCACCACACACGCATATGTGCATGCACAAACACACAATGCACTTGTCTGGGCTTGTGCACAGAGTTTCTGCAGCCAGGGCTTCTCCTCACTAAGCGATGGAGTGAAAAGGCAGTTTTGTCATTTGCACAGAAATCTCGCCTGTGTAGCTGCCCTTGGAGGTGTGCTGAATTAGTGTCTCCCTCCATGAGCTTGCCTTATTCCTTCATGTTGCAGTGCTACGTATCAGTGCAGGGTTACTGATAAAATTTGTGAAAATTAACTTTCCTGTGTAACTCACCCAACTGAACTAAAACCAAATAATGAGAATATGAGGCAAAAACTGCTCTTAGCCGAAGGATCACCCAACATCCTCAGTAGAGAAGCATCTAAAAGCTGCCTGCTAAGTTGGTTGATATGCCTTTTATTTAGCATGATGTTAATTTGCTAAACACTGTTTTGGTGTATGTGATTGTAGAACATAAAAATGCAGTAGGTGGTTTATAGGAGATGAGAGCAAAAGAATACTCACCGCTACGAGCTCTACATACAATGCATATTCTCCAAAGGGATGAAATTTCCCTCGAGCTAATGGGTAAACTGCAGAGTGAGGTACACCAGCAGCTTTACGGTTAGCTTTAACCTGCTCCTCCTACCCGTGCTTTGCGGTGGGTGTACAACTGTTGCAAGTAGGTGGCACAGCTGTTTGCGTTGACTGGCTCAGTACCTTTGGGATACAGGCAACACAGTTAACGTTGCAAGATGAAAATGGCATCTATACTTTAATAAACTCATTCTATTTCTTTGTGAGAAAAAAGGGGCAGACTGGGGCCGGGGGGAGAGACAAGTTGCCAGCTTGACTATATCGGTATTAGTGGCACTGCTCAAATCACACGGTGGTGGCTAATGCTTGCAAAATCCTGACTAGCATTTGAAAGGGTAACATCAGTTTATTATTGCTGCAGTAGCTGTTAACTTTATGAAGATTTCCTGTGCACCTGCCTGCTACCACATCTTTAACATATATGCATATTTATACAACTTAGGCAACATATGTTTGATGATTTTTGTCATTTATATTTACTACAGTATGGATAGCAATTAAAAAATAACCATGTTCACTGTGATGAATTGGTGAAATTCCTGGAGAAGTAGAAATTACATGAAGAATCTGAAGATAGAGAACAAGGTAAAAGGCATGTAAAAAGCTAGTTTGTCAGTTGGAACATAAAAAACGCAGGCGTGTGACCAATGTGTGTGCATATGTATAAAACTATAAAAATGACAGGGAAGAATATGTTATTTCATTTAGAGGTAGAACAAGAGAATAGATACTATAGAGTGGGATATTTTCCCATTTCATCCACCCTTTACGGAGAAATGTTGAGTTGTGCTGTAGGGGCGATAAAGGAGGATGACATTTTCCGCAGAGATGGTGTCGTTCTGTTCCCCAGTTTTGTGTGTTTTGAATGTAAAATGGATGTATTTAATTGCAGATCCATGTACAAAGGCAAATGGTGTGCTGGACCTGCATGATGATAAAGTTCCGTGTCTGACTCATCCTGACAGAAAATCGGGCAGGTCTCCTGAACACCAATTCAGGTGCCAGGACAAGAGGAGGCTTACGGAGAGGAGTTTGGGGAGTGATCCTCAGAAGTAGCCAGTTTAGGGGAAACCTCAGGCTCAAGTCTGTATTTGGTGTGTCTGAGATAAAAATAGAGGAAGATCTGAGGGAGGGGGTAAGTTTTGGATATTAGCCCAAGGAATCTGTGTGGGCACATGCACACCAGCACCCACACTGTGTATGAAAGTGAGATAAGCACACGTGATTTCTACTCAGAATGTAGGTGCCAGCTTTTTAGAGAGAATTTCTTACCATGTGGCATATTATCATATTTGAGACCTGCTCATCTCTGTAAAAAGACAGAGGATAGTGGGCTGTGCAGAAATGGAGTGAGACAGTGGAAACGCACGTAGTGGAGCTGTGAAAACTGATATGGGAGTGGAAAGAAACTTAGAAAATTAAAGTTGAAGAGAAAAATGAAGAAGACTAGGAAATCTAGATCTTGTCCTGGAAGTAGTATTTTCCATGTCAGTGTGGTGATTTGCTAGAATAATTTATTCCACTTCTTAGAAAGATGCACTAAATTAGCCTTAGGGTGCCTTTGTTACCCTTCTGTGACATTAAATTAACTGCTGCTGTAGTTTCTCACAGAGGGCAGAGCAGCCGTGGGTCAACCCCCATTTACAGCCTCTGCCGATGCCCAGAAATGTCCCGGCTGACACCACTCTGCTCCGAGCGACACAGCATCACCCCCAGTGCTGCGATTCAAACTCAGCTAAACTGCACAGCAAACGCTTTACCCACTTCAACAAACAGGAACATTTACTCATTTTTTCCTGACTGTTGCTTGCCCCTCCACCAGCAGTTAGTGCGTACGAGGCAGCAGCCTGTGCCTCTGGAGCATTCCCTTATGCAGAGTGCTCCTAAGGCAGCGAGCTCTGCTGGCCTTCGGACTGTTTTATGTTAGCACGGTGGCTCCAACTGGCCTCGGCAGAGCACGAGATATGTCACATCACTTGAAACTACATCTCTGGGTGTTTTTTTGGCCTGTTTGTCAAGGCAGGTGACAACATCTTTACACATTGATTTTAATTTGTATTGAGCATAAAGCTTCGAGTGTGAGACTCTGTATCAGCTGCTTAGTGAAATCCATGCTACTTCAACTGTTTTTCCTCCCTCAGTATTTTAGCAATTTTATTAGAGAAAAAAGCCCTGAATGGAATCAGATTTGGGTTTAAAAAAATTGCCTGTGTGCCTCAGGATTCACAACTCATAGGCCAGTGTTTAGCCCAGTGCAGTACAAACCTGCTGATATATTAAACCCCAACCTGGTATTTATAATAGAAATACAGTAAGCCTTTAACTATAACGACTCTAGCAGGTGTCACCACAATAAAGATAACAGCCTCCCCATGAACAAATATTAGATTAAAGAGATCAATCAATCTGTATCTTAAATTCCAGACCCAGCGTGATCTCTACCAGTAAAAAGAAATAGCTTCTACTTTTTCTGTGCATTTTAACAGGTGAAAGATCTCTTGACTGTTCAATTTTTTTGCAATAACTTGAGAAAATAGGCATTTTTCTTTTTCCTTCTGTTGCAGACTCTTTATGTAAATTACGCAGAAAATGTTTGTGACCTAAAGACACAAACGTTTATTGATTTTAAAGCTTGTGGCAGGCTGTGACAGTTTTCAGGTGAGCAGGTGGTGTGAGTCATGACTCACTACGCTGTCTCCTCCAGGAATGCCAAAAAAACCCTGTTGAAACCTGGGGTAACATCAAGTACTCTGTGCTCCTGGGATGTGATCAAATTATCTGTGGGAATAGCGCATTCTGCCCTTGTTCTTCTTTTATTTCTCCTGTTGCCGTTAGCCTACTCTGCTACCAACAGCACCATTTCCTCGAAAACTGTGGAAAGTTACTACTTTTATTCTTCGTGCTTTGGTATTCTGGGCTATGTATTCAAACGTGTGAAGGGAGGGCTTGCTGCCCTTGAGTGAGAATGATTCAATTCAGCCCAAGCACAGGCTGCACAGTCACTGTAAGGGCTGAAGGTGAGACGAGTCCAGTCTCCTACACACAGCTGAATGCCGTTCTATTTACTTTTCCTTTTGATCATCCATCACCCGTCAAATGCAGTGCCTGAGAAAAGCAAGTCCAGGCTATGATCCTCTGCACGGTAGGACCAACACGATCTTTCCATAGTCACTTATGGAGATGGACCATGATGGTCCCCGGAGCACAGTTCCCAACTTTGATGTGGAACAGCAATAACACTGGCTTTTACCCACCAATTCTACTGAGTTACAGCATTGCTCTCATCTTGATTACAACTCAGTCTTGGCTTGTAGACGTTGTATTCTGAGGTTTCATGATGGAGTTGTGCTGAGATTTTGAGATCCATTGTAGAAACACCTTTGAGTATCAGTAGTGGATTCTGATTCTCCTCTCAAATGCACCTGAGTGAAAACTAGGAGACTTCTTCCTTAGAAAACACAGCGTGGAAGGAGTATAATAGAGAAAAAATCCACTGGCAGTTTTTTGTGATGGAACAGTCCAAGTAGTGAGGGAAACATGCCAGAAGAACTGATCTGCAAGGTCCTAGATAGGTGACCTTATCCCAGAGCAGGGCACCTGTTAATTAATTAAATTTAGCTTGTTTTGGATGTGTTCTGGACTGCATAAGGAGAGCTTTTGTGCAGAATAGTGTCCACATCAGAAAAACACAGAGTACATGTTGACATTTTACTACATACTCTCTGCTTTTTTTTTCAGTGGCACACATATGGACAACACACAGATAAAGCAGATCTCTCTTAGAAAATTTAGTTACTTGATCCTTGAAAGGTGTAGGTAGAGATCTTTGAAATCGTTTCACAAACTGAAACAAGTAGTTTTCCTCTGGATGAAACCCAAAGTGGAAGCCCGTCCAGCTTCAAAGCCGTTGCAGTCATGCTCTTACAAGGAGTGTGTATAGGAGGAGGAGCCTGCTCAGTAATATATTCAATGACCAGTAAGCGCACTTATGTTTTCACCTTTTTTTTTTTCCCAAACCGCAAAATAAGCTGTGGAATATTTTATTTAAAAAAAATACATGCAATACTTGGGTATCTCGCCTTCAAAAAAATTCAGGATTAAGTTTTTAATCCTTTAAGTGGACTTAGGCCATGAGAACTATAAAGGTTTCATAGCAGTCCCAATATTCATATTTTCAAAACAGCTATCCTACTTCCTTCTCTTCATGTTTTTCCATGTCAAACCAACTTTCAGTTTGCTCAAATGATGTGTTCATATCACAATTACAAAATCCCAAAAAGTTGATTTAGCAGAATACCAGTTTGGCGATGATGAATGATGACTGCAAGGCATGCCTGTGAAGACCCTGCTTCAATGCCATTACAAGAGAAGATGTGGATAGGGAAAGTAATTTCGGCGTGACTCTATGGAGACCCCATTACCAGACCATTACAGTGGCAGACTGATTGAAGAACAGGACCATTCAGAGCCCCTACTCTGGTGGCACAGTTACAATGTGATATGAATATGTCAACATAATTCTAATGCCAGGCATATTTTTTTTTTGCCATTATTGATAACAGAGAGCAATATTTTATATTTCCCTGTTCACAGAGTCCCACTGAACAGGAATGGGACTCCTTGCTGCATGCAAACAGGCTTGACATTGTATAAGGCTGTTGGCAGAGGTGCAGAGGTCAAAGGCCACTTTATGTGAGAGGATGAACTACTGCAGGGAACGGCAGACTGTTTCCTATCCAAACTTGCATATTGCACTAAATTTTACAATTTGAAAGTTCAAATGAGGAAAAAAGTAAGTATAACTACAATTTATCAGTCTTTTAATGAGAACACCTCAATGCTGCATCTCAAAATCTCAAAATTTAACCACAAAATTATGTAAAATCTGCCTTAATTCAAATCTCAGTCTTGTGTGCCCATGTATTACTGCACTTCTTTTATTTGCTAAGGAGCATGCTTTCAAGACAAATCATATGTCAGGAGTGACCTGGGCCAATTGCACCATATTTTCAAAGCCATATAGGTGCAAAAGGATGCAGATGGTTACCTAAATCCCACTGAAGATTTGGCCCACTGAAGCTGAATGAAATATATTGCAGCAGCGTGTGTTTTGTTGTTAGGACATCATGAGTAGCAGGTGATTATGAATCTACTGGGGTCTTGTTATTTTTTAATGGAAATGTCCATACTTAGTTTCACCATACAGGTCTAATCCCCCTACTGTTCTAAACCAAGCCCCAATGATTTCAGAATAATTTTATTAGCAAAACTACTATCAGGGTTTTTTTTTTTCCAAATACTTCTCTAACTGCTTTAAAATTTACAAAGACTGTGCAATGTGTAGTATTGAATGTACATGCCCTATACATTTTTTCTTCCATCTTTTGAAGGAATCCCACTTCCAGGAACAACATTGCAAATCTAGTGAATTCGTGGCAAACTCCACTGACTTCCATAGGGAGTTTAACGGAGTTTAATCATACCATTTTTAATAGCTTGCTTCTCACTGACTTTGTTTTTCCAGCTTGACAGTCTTTTAGGTAATGGAATTCTTAATTTTTCTTTGCTTTTTCCTGTATTTATTTTATTTTCCTTACTGAAGAACATAAAGAAACTGTTTCAAAAGTTTCAAATAATTTTTGCCGTCCTCTGATGTACATTTTAAGTTTCTGTGATACCCTTTTCAGTGTTGTACCCATTATTCTGAATGTGGCCTCCTGATCAGCCACTTATGATCTGCTTGCATAGCTAATAATTGTTTCTCTCTTCAACTGCTTTCTTAGTGTTTTAGCTGCCACAAGTTTGGTGGAGGTCTTCTCTGAACACTTTAATCTGAGGACTGCATCTCTTGTCTTTGTGTTGGACAAAAAGTGTCAGAAGCAATGACTTTTTCACCACTCCTACTTACCTGGAAATTAATGGCAAAACTCTGATTGCCTTCAAATGATCAAAGTAATAGATGGCAATGTAAAGCCATAGAGTTATAAAGAATGAGAAGGATTATGAAGGTGGGTTTATTAGAGTATGGAATTATCCCTCTTTTGGTAAAACTTAAAAGTCTCCCTGTTGCTTTCTTTATTGAAAAATCACTGCCCTTGTAGCTCCCAAGAAGAGTCACCATTACAGAGCAATGTGGTACTTCTGTGTACACTTTCATTCACCCTATTCCAGAAAGTGTTTATCTTTTGCTGTAGGCATTAAACATTAATAATATGTTCTTGCACAGGGGAGAGATGAATTGACATTTTCAGATACAGAATTGCATCCTAAAAGTCTGCATAGTGTCAGTTCTGCTTATGCTTTACTTGCTTCAAATTTTTTCTGTGCTTTTGTTTTATTGCTCTTACTTTCTAGTGCAAAGGATTTTTTTTTAGATAAATGGTTTTAATGCCTAAAAATGCAGTGGAACTGATGACCCCGAGACTAGAAATCTCCTGTCCCTGTAGTATGGATTACTAAAGTTTCCGTAGTTCAAATTCCTCAGTGTTCAGAGGCATCTTAAACATAATTTGGAGGAAGACAATAAGACCTCCATGTGGGGGTCTTGATCTTGCAGCTTTTCATCACCCTACAAGACCTTAAACAAAGATATTAGCTATAATTTTTTGTGTTTTAGTTTTAGGGCTGAGAATTTTGCTGAAATGAAATTCATTTGAATTTAAAGATCTCCCTTAATTTAAGTGCCTCAGCAGTGTCCCAGCAGGAACCGAGGATCAGGGTTGGATTGGAAGCATTGGAAAACAAAATCTAGAGAAAGCTTGGGGGTTTCACACTATTTTTTTTTTTCCTCTTGCTTTTCACAATATCGAAAATGTAGGCTGTCTTACCCTGCCTACCAGCCTCATTTAGTACATAACAACAGAAAGGGAAAATGAGTGCATATTTGAAATGGCGGATTGCAGAGGGAAAATGCAATAGTCTCTTTTCTAAGTCTCAGCCATTTCTGTTCTTTCTGACTTCCAACAACCACATTGCTGTGGCAGAATCAGCTATTTAGTAATATTGTTTCCAGATGCAAATATTGAGAAGTAACAAAACTATTTTATAACTGATGGCTTTATTACTACAGTTCGTAATTTTAATTTAGATGTGGATCTGTGGCTTCCTATTACCCTTGAGGTCTTCTGGGCCAAATAGCTGCCATGCCTTTGGCCCAGCTCAGACCCCAGCTTTGACTGCTGTGGCGCTAAACTGATTTACAATAGCTGATGATTTGGTCTGCTATTCTTGCTTCAAGTCAACTCTGTCCCTTGGGGCTCGACTTGTGGTGCCAGAGAGCTCCCTCAACTGCCACTGACTTCTTGGAAAGCTGAAGTCATTCAGTATTTGCACAATCCTGTCTCTGGTCCTTGTCCTCTCTATGTCAGACTTGTTTTTTGTGTCTAATTCAGCTTTCTAATTAGGCTTTCTTTCACTAATATTCAAGCATTTTAGTCTTACTTGCCAAAGCAATCTGTAGTAGCAACAAACATTTTTGAGAACACGTTTTGTAAATTTTTGGATTACACTGTAGGTACAGTTTATCTTCATTGTTTTTTGTTTTTTGTTTTTTGTTGGTTTTTTTATTGTTGTTGGGTTTTTTTTGTTTAGATACATCCATTATATATCTATATCTACTTAAAATTCAATAAAATTCATTCTGAGAAGGATAGAGCCAGATGCTAAGTTAAACCAAAAAAATAAATCAAATAAAGATTTAATTAGCAGAGGAAAAAAAAATCAGGGAAAATAACCTTCTGGAAAATAGCAAAACCAGTAGAAGTGTAACAGCATTCTAATATGTTAGTATACTACCATCTTATATTTATATTTCATATATGCTTTTATAGCCAGCAACACAAAGCTTGTGCGCTGCAATTAGCATCTTTTCTGTAGTGAATTGTCATGTTCTAGCACTGCTAATGAACGTGGAAGGTGTACCTGCTGTAAACCATTTCTGAGGAAATAAAAAGCGCCCCTTAGAATTACTGCTAGTTTATTTTTTTCCTCTCCTTTTTCCTCTCCCCCATTATTTCTTTCTTTCTTTTTCTAAATTTTTTTCCCTTTCTTTGGGAAAAGCTTCTGTTATTACCTGTGGTAGGCTCTGTACACTAGCATGCTATTTTGTTGATTGCACTGCCCTCAGACACTGCACATTTGAATCCCATTTGTAGCAGTGATGCCAGTGCTGGGATTCAAAGTCAGAGCCTCTTAGGGTTACAGCCCTGCTGCTGCTGCTGCTGCTGTGTGAGGGGAAGCGTCTAATGCCACTGGCATCAGAGACAGGGCTGATAAAGAGACAAGGTGATCTAAAGAGAGCACACATGGAATTTTCCCCCCTTTTTCGCTTTTCTTACCAGGAAGATAAAGGAGATGAGAGTAGGTTGATATTTGATGAATTGGTTTTATTCAGAGGAGTGCTATCATTTTTATGTCCTTTTTGAAAATGCACCCACAGTGTCTGAATTCCCGTTAACGCAAAGTTCAGATAAAGCTGATGAAAAGCAGCTGCCATCTTGATAGTTGCCATGGCAGATGGCATCAGCCTTTATGCTTTTATCAGTATTAGTATCAGAACACACTCTGTGTTCCAAGCTGAGATAAAAATCATTGAAGCTGTACCTGGAATAGGCAGATCAACACTGCAGGTCCCACACAGTTTTGAATCTTTTCAGAACAGTCTGCATAAAAGCTAGAGACAACACATTCTTGTTATTCATTAGTTCAGCAATGCTGATGGTATTTTGTAAACTTCACAGATGAAGCAGCCTTTCTAAAGAGCTGCTGCCTCCCTTCCTTCTTCCCTCCCACCCCCAGGAATGCTGAGGCTTTGAAAAGAAAAGCCACACACAGACACAGACACACAGACACACACATGACAAAAGTAAGTGGACAGTGAGTGGACAGTGGACACAACAGTAACATTCCCTTTTTATTAACCTCCTGTATTTTGTACTAAAAACATTTTGCACTAAAACTCATTATTGTGCTGCGAATAATGGTGTTAAGAATGGGTGCATAGCAAGGGAAATAATGATTACTGCTGGGTCGCGAAGGTGCAGGGGGCAAGGGGCTTCTGTGGGTTTGTTACACTGATATTGTGGACCTTGCCTGAGACATCTCCCCCCTTTTAGTTGTTGCTGGTTCACAGTGACATGTGCAGTGGCACTGCTCTGGAGCCCCACGCTGACCTGGCAGTCCTGGTGCCTCTCCAAGGGCCTGCACAGCCCCTCTTTTTCTGGCTCCACCTTGTGCTAAGTGCCCATCAGGAGAAGTGACTTACACACTGTGAAAGCTTCAACGCTAGCTCTTTATTGCAGGTTTCAAATTGTATTGACAAATCTCCTCATCCCCTTTCCCCCTCTCCCCCTCCCCAACTCCCCTTATAGCTATGCATATAGTTATTTTTGGTAACATTGTTGCTTGATAAATAGAGGGGTTGTGAGATCTCAAGTTATTATGCAAGTGTTAGCGACACAGGCTGGTAAACCATTTGGCTGTTGCATCGGTGCTGAAATGAATAATAGCAAATGGGAGGAGGGCATGTGAGTTATTTTAAATGACACATATATATTTAAATATAGCCTTAAAATAATGTTAAAGGTTTAGAACCATTACAGGCTCTTGTGCCAACTTGCAAACTCTTCCAGAACTGCTTTTAAAATTTGCTATTCTTTCTCTGATGGTTGACAGGGAGATAAGGAGGACCTTTCTGGGTCACCTCTGCCTGGAACAGGGAGGTGGTAGAAGTGGGTCCTCTGTGTATCTTTGCATAGGGGCCTCCCATTTTTCCACTGACGTCTAAGTATACATTTTGTTCGAATTATTTGGTGCAGAAATATGGAGTCAGTGTTGTAACTTAAATAGAAATTTCTCTGTGACTCTGCACGGTCTTACAGCGCTGCACTTAATGAGGTCACCAGTAGAAATGGGGCTAATTGTGCTCTGAGTTTGAGAAGCCCTTTTCTTCCCATTTTGGGGTAGGTCTTGGAAAAATCTAGGTCCAGTAGAGGCTTTGGATTTCAAATGCCCATGGATGGGGCTATTCTAATTCAAAGTCAGTGGGATACCTAAGTGAATATTTAAAGTAGAATAAGTTACATGGATTTAGAATAAAAAGAGACCTGCCGTGGAACAAAGCTTCAGTGTCCTCAAAACAATATCTAAACCACCCCCCCCCCCCCCCCCCCCAATTTTAAATTTAATTCTAAATGGAAAAAAACGTGTTCAGTGTCTTGTCTTCACCATTCCCCCAGGACCAAATAGAAAGGTTTACTATTGAGATGCAGGCTGGAGAAAGGCTAAAATAGAATCAGTTTTGCCATTTACTTGGACGGGGCACCCACTGTACCGCCAAATGGAAAAGACTGAACATCCAGGAACCTGATCCAAAACCTTTGAAAGCACTGAGAGTCTTCACACTGAGTTAAGTGATTTTTCAGGGAGCCTCTGTGAACATGACAGGGAATGATAGGTGAATGCAACACAGTGTAGGAGCATCAAATAACAGGGAAATTATTATCATTAGCATAAGAGATACAAGTCAGTGCACAAAATCTACTGTTGGGTTCTTTATCAGAATGACAGCATATGTAAGTTTCAGGAAAGGGCCGAATGAATATGAAATAATGGCTGTGTAAACTTGGTAGAAAACTCCTCTGAAGCATACGAGACAGTCTGCTAAATAGCATAAAGGTACTTCCAGGAAACTTTGGTTGAGGAGGAATGCGAGCTGCCATCACTGGCACTGAGCTGATGAAGACAAAAAGATGATTTGTGGGGGATCCATAATCATGAAGGGCCTTAAAATTGTAATAATTGGGTTTGCTGTGGTAGAAAAGAGGTAGTTGAAGGGATGAAAACAGGCAGGAATAATCTTGAATTAAGAGCCAAAAACAAGTAGCAAGTTTTGTCCATTTTTAAAATGCAGCTGGGGAGAAATGGGGCAAATGGTCCTCATTCAGATCGAAAAGCAAGAACCGGGAGAGACATGACTGTATTGCAGCTTGGGCTGTGTGAGCAGCTGTGGGAATGTATTCAAGCTGAACCTCTAAATCTCATCCATTTATTATTAGGTTAGGATTCACACAACACAATTCCAAGTAGCTTGGAATTAAAATGGAAATTACCTTTAATTCTTCAGACTCTGGTGTTTTTTTCTGTTCTGCTTCCTTAACTTCTAAATAGGTAGCTAAAATCACAAGCATTATAGACTATTGCTTTGGCTCAAGAGGGCAAAGTCTGAAAATTATTGTATTTGTTAGTTCAGCTACTAGAGAGCTAGAAACCATAGAGCTGCCTACACAACAAATAGACATAGAATAAGAAATATCTTACAGACTTTTCTTACAGACACTAACTAAATTAACTAATGTTCAAAAATGTTTCAAGTGCCTTAGTGTGCTGAAAGGACAAAACATTCTTAGGGAAAGTTTGGATATTGGTCCTATACTTACATGCTTGATTTTCTTCTTAATTTAAATTTTTCTGATCTTATTTTAAAACCTTGAAGATGTTATTTTCAAAGGAAAATCAAAAATTCACCTCTTATCCTG